>VWZL01005924.1:20672-33537 GCA_013396915.1 Stercorarius parasiticus | reverse complement strand
CTGTAACACCAGTGAAACCAACTGTATTTTTGTACATAAACCATTAATTGCTCAGATGAGTAACTCCTAGAATTAAAAACTGTTGTTGCAATAAGATTTTGACATTCTGATTCAGGCACTGACTAGATCCTTTCACTTAGATTTTCCTAAGTGGAAGACCAAATGGGTTTATGAAAAAACCATCTTATCTAGCTGTATGTTCCATAAGCTTATTAAGTGCCTTCCAGTATTTTTATTTGGATCTTCTGATCCAGTTATTGTTGTAGCTCATGCAGTCTCTTCTATTTTTCTGGTGGCTGGAGAAGGGTCTCTAATATTTGTACTTACATTAACTTCTGTCTTTAAAGCTGTATCAACCTTTCTTAAGCTTTGTTACTTTATTAACCAGGAGAGCACTAACCAGAAATGTAGTTCCTTCCTTGTGAAGTAATTATCCCACATTAGGAGATCCTACCATCTGGGAAAGTTTTGATGATTGATCTCTCATACACACAGCTAACCACCTTTAGACACATTTGGCTTCCACCTCTCTTGTTTAGGAGAAAAGTTGTTTTAAATGTTGGAGCTCTAGAGAATGTTGGGATTTCTAGAGGGTTTGTCTCTTTGGAAAAGAGAAATGCTAAAATACTCGCTCAGAATGAAGGTGCAGCAGCTCAGGTTCAACTGCATTAGTAATGAGAGAGATCAGGACCTAGAGGATATATTTTAATCACTGGGATGTGCTAAAGCCTGTGCTCTTGTATCTGTGTTACCTACGGTTCCTGCATGGTGTTAGAACAAGAATATCAGCACATCCTTTAACCACAGCTGAATTCTGGTGTGTTAATGCATACCATATAATTTCTCTTTCATTTGCAATTGATTTATAAATAAAAAAAATCTGTTCTGTATCTGCTGACTACGTAAATCTCCATCTGAGATTTTAGAGTGAAATGAAGTTCTGTTATGTTTTATGCTTATTAATAAAAGTTTTGTGGGCTGATTTGTGTCTTCAATTAACCTTGTATAAATTCGTAATATTTGATGGTATTTTGTTGAGACAGAACTTGCTGCAAATATTGTGCAACTCCGCAGTTTTTAATTCCTTAACAATATTAACTCTGTTTCAGACAGAATATTGTTAATGTTTAAATATTGTAGCACAGAGGCTTTGATAAAACTATGTGTGTATTGCCAGAAAGGAGAACATTAACTGCATTTCTGATCTTTGAAAGTATTCAGAAACTAGGGAAAAGTGACCTTACTTGCCCCCAAAAGATGCAAAATCAGAAAAGGCAAAAGAAGCAAACAAGGAAGTTTTGCTTTGATGAAGTGAACAAAGAGTGGAAGCAATCATAGGACATTAGGCAGTGATGAGCTCAGGGTCGGTGGATGGGCTGTAAATATAAATCCTAGCTCAGCTTCTGCAAAGTGAACAGGTGTTATGGCCTCCAGTCCATTGATTCCCAAAATAAGACATGTGGAAAATTGCTGATCCATGAAACTCCATTAAGAGCTTGGCAGGACCCTTAAAGCATAAACAATTATTAATTTGTTGGTTAGGAGTTTGGTAATGGTAAATGGTGATCTGAGAAATTTTAAGAATTGGTGATGGTCTGTCGGTACAAACCCTTTTTGTTAAATGCTAATGTCATTTGTTAGGAAATTATGGTTTGTCTATGATTTGAGGATTTGGCTCTTCTTCTTTTTGAGTTGTAGCTGAGAGTGAGCTGTATTTCTTTCCTAGCAATATATAATACCAATGTGAACAAGTTGTGTCTTTTTTTATATGTGTAAACATAATTTACATATCTTAAATCATCCAGTTCTGTCTTGTTACAAACCATTGGCTGTGAATCCAAGGAAAGGATGTGTACTGATTATTTAAAATTTTGTTTTCAACACTGTGGCTGGAGTTGTGGTTTTTTTTCATAACTTCTACTGTATTACAACAGGGGAGAAAATTATGGAACACTTACTGTCCAGGACAAAGAAGAAGTAGTAAGATGCCAATTAATAAATTTAAGGTAAATGTTTCGTGGAGAAACTTAATTTTGCTCCTTTGCTTATGCATGTGAAAATTAAAACATCTTTCTTCATTAAATAGTCCATAGTAACGTGGATTTTTTGTATTTATCAAGCGTACTATAGTCCACGCTCTGCTGAAAGCCTGGTTAAATTTTGTAGTAAATTCTGGTTCCTTCAGTCTTTACAGTAGTTTCTGTGACAGTCTTAAAGACATTAAAATGAGAGTGATATGAAAATGAAAAAAATAATATGTTGCATGTATAATGTTTTATTTTATATTTTATTGTAACTTAAAATTTTGCATTTGTTTGCTGCATTTTGAGCCACTACTAGGTAACTTCCATCTAACAGGAAGATTCTGAGAATTTTGGTTAATTGGAAATGGAGCAATTCAAGATTTGGGGAAGGTTTGGAAGGAATTTGTGTGGGAAAAGTAAGACTGTAAGATAAACATTGAAGAGCCAGCAGTGAAAAAAAGTAATAGTTTGGTGATAATTGATAAAACAGTAATTTTAGGTTTGTGCAGAGATTTATTTTTATTACACGTGTTTGAATTTTATTTTTTTTTAAATATTGAAATTTGAACTTTGAATTTAAAATACAGTTGGGAAAAAAAGTGGCTTGAAACAGATTTTATGAGAATTCTGATTACATAGGTTCTGAGTATACCAGTTGCGTATTTGAATAAACTGACGAAATGCATGTGTAGAATATCAGGTACTGTCACCATGAAAAGTAAAGATGGTATTTTGAAGGTCTCTTTACCTGTTGTGAGTGACATCCGTATTGTAACTTTTTTCAGTTTGAATGTTAAAGGGTATTTCTTTTCATGTTATCCATTAGTCTATAGCTGAAAAATTTCAGGCCAAATTAGGCACTCAATGTTGCTTGTTCAGGAGTGATTGAGGGCATAATGTGATGAAAGACTGATAGAGAAATCATCAGGGTCTACAGACTTTTATGCCAGTAAAATATTCCCATTAATGTTGTTGTAACTTACTTTATTTCACATAATGTACTACAAATAATTTTTTAGACTCATTAATGGCTAAGTTCTACTGTGCTATTTTTTGTTAAAGCCCTGGATAAAATTTCAGCTTTCATGCCATCAGGTGAAGCATTAAAATATAAATCCTTGAAGGTTCAAAGAACAGAAAGAGACTGTAAAGGGCTTTGCTTACATAGCGATTTTTATGCCGATTCTCTGATTCCGTGGATCTTCATTCATACTTCAGTACTAATGTTTTTACTGTAGCCCTGTATACTCTTGTAATTACGCTTTATTGCCACTTGAGGTCAGCAGCTGCCGAGAAAAAGTAAATAAACTGTCTTGCTTTACTGCAATCCTTTTTCATTTGCTTTATTTAGAATACTTAAAAATCAATACATTATTCAGATCCGTATATACATTGTGCAAAAGCAGAGGATTTCTTTTGAACGTGCAGCAGCTTCAGCAAAAAGTCTTCCTTGCAAGTTACTACAGAGTGAAAATCTAGAATGGCTTTTAGGGAGCGTTTATTGGCTTCCTAAGTAGCATTGGGTAATCGCTCTGGCAGACAATGGTACTCTGTACAATGTGATGGTGACAGGGTTTCAGCCTTATCTTTTTGTTTATACTAAATTAGTGACAATAAATCTGAAAGGAATAAGGTATTATTGCTGCAGAGATTAGTTTGGAATCCAGAAGTGTCAAATATCCTTCCTTTTTATTCCAGTAGTAATCAATGTTCTGTCAAGATGTGGGGAAGATGTTGCCTAAAAATGATGATTTCTCCCCCCCCCATCTTTGCTTTAAAAATAGATAAATAAATAAAAAATAAAAAGCGTGAGCTCAGTGCCAAAGTTTCTGAATAGGATTTGGGAAACAAACATTTAGCTCTTGGCTCTGTCATAGGCTTACTGTTGGCTAATCACTTCCTGAGCTTGTGTCTCAGTTTCCTGTATGTAACTCAAAGAATTCACTTCTCTGGTAAAGTTGCAGAAGAAATATTTTTTGATGGTATTTTTTGATATACAATTTTAACAGTGGGAGTGTCAACAGTAGCATCAGACCTGAATCTTGGTGTCCACTTTCCTGAAAGTCATACTGTTGTTTCTTGTAAGTATTCTGTTTGTTCTGTCCTAGATAGTTGTGTAACATTGCTAGTAAACATACCCTGGTTTTCAGAAGTGACCGCTTTTTAATAGTTTACGAAGTTATGCCATGCATGATTGGCACCGACTGATATTCCTGTCAAACCTTTTATCCAAAAATCCCCCTGCACCAGGCAAATTTAACAAATGATACAGACAAGTATCAATTTACCAATCACCAAAATGCAGCAGGGGAGATGTAGGTTAAATATTAGGAAATACTTTTTAGCTATAACACTGATTAAGTCGAAAGAACAAACTGCCAAATGAAGTTGGGTAATTGCCATCACTAGAGATTTTCCAGGCTATGAGTATGCACCCATTTATCAGGGATGGCTTAAAAATAATGCAGTCAGTTTTGCCACAGTTCAGAACTTGGACTGAATGACTCATTATATGCATGTTTTATCCCAAATAATTTTTAAAATTTATTTCCACTTTACCCTAGGGAAGGATAAAGCAGCAGGAATGTCAGCAAAAAGAGTAAATTTTTCCTTCAGCATGTGCCAAGCCTACATGACATAAGAAACAAGTTATAGTGAGAGAGAATAAAGCCCAGATTGATGTGACCTTTATTATTTTAACAGTGTCTTTCAGCACAATTACAGAGTTGCAGGATTGCAGAGAACAGAGCTGGAGTATAAAATAACATAAATAAATAGAACAGGAGCCAAAGCAGTCAGCAGGAGGTGGCTGGAATTGGGCAGTGAAGGATGGGTGAAGAGTTTGCATTGGTCAAAGCCTTTATGATTCAGCCACCAGCGTTGCAAATTCTGGAGAAGGGAAAAATTAAAAAAAAAATATTAAAAAAGAAAATGTAAAGAAGGAGGAAGCATATTACAATGATTACAGAGTCACTGGTGTAGCAGAAACATCACAATAACAGAAGAACAAAGAAATCCAAGTTAATTAAAGGGGAAGTATGACTTGGGAAATCTTATAGTGAAATGAAAGGATTTTTTGAGGGTAAGGGAGATATGTTATACGTGCCAGACTGTCAAGACTGTCCACTGCTATTAATCTGAAGAACTTGATTAGTTCCCTGTTATTCCTTTGTAAATCTCAATGGGATGAAGGCAAGAATGAGAAATTTAATTTTGCAGTGAGATAAATTTCCTTTATATCAGAGTTTGGCAAAGAGACTTATTAATGAGTCTTTCAGAGCATTCATGTCCCTATATTATAAATATATTACATTTAAACTCAATTTTGTAATGGCAAATTGACTGAAAATGACAGATTACAAAAACAAAAGGCTAACACAAACCTACGTAGCAATCTCTACCACATTGGTGATAACAAGAAAAATTCCCGTGATCTCAGAGGGCCAGGATTTTACCCTGTGGCTTTTATGAGCGTTACACCCATAATATTTACATAAATATATCTATCTGCAGTTTGGGGTTGTTTTATGCTTCGGTATGTATAATGCCTTTCAGCAGAGTGATAAAGCATGGAAAAGGCACATTTGTATCCTGGTGAATAGCTGCCTGGCATACTGCACTCTGAATACTGTATTACCCAAGGAGGTTATAATTCCTAACTCCATCTAACCTTGGAACAGTTACACTTGAGAATAGCTTGCATGGTTGTGTGTGCCTCAGAGCGTTAAAAATGACAGACTGGAGGGAATCCCAAGAATGGCAACAAAGATGATAAAGGGGTTAGAGGGTATACAGAGAGAATGGTTTATAGGTTTAACATAATCAGCTGAGAGGAAAATGACAAACAGGGGAGGCAGTCATCTGTAAAGGCTGAAGGGAAAATTATTGATGTTTGCCATAATGAGGAGTAATGTCCTGCAACTAAAAAAGACAGATGAAAATTAGGCATTTTAAAGAACATTCTAATGTTAAGTTGAAAAACGCTAAACTCTTAACAAAGTGAGATCTTTACTGATTGGTGTGTACAAACAGATACCACTTTTGACGACGTGTCCAAAAAACAGGTTGCCAAACGCTGACAAACCAGACTGAGAAATAAAAGTGTCAGAGGGTTTAAATTAAATCCAAATTTATCCATCATTTTGAAAGATGTAAATCCAAATTAGGATTAGCGATGCAGATTACTTAACACAAAACATATATAAATCCTGTGTACGGTGGGTACATAGGTCAAAAGTGTTGCAAACTGAATTTAAGAGATAACATAAAATACTTGTGATAGAAACCTGGACTGTTCTGGGCAAAAACTGAAAAAGGTTATGATTATTAAATCACTGTGTGAATAAATCCTGCAGAGAGAAACATGAACTGCAATGGATGAAACCTTTCCAAAAGGGAAAACTAACTATGCACTCTATTAGAACAAGTTGTCATGCTTGCTACAGCTAAATTAAATCCTTTTTATAATAATTTGTGTCTACGGAATATGTTTGGAAAAGGTTATTCAGACTTGCAGCCAAATATTTTCTATAATACATTATGATAGTGATATTATCACTTATTGACAATATATTTCATGGGTACTTTCTGATAGCCAGCAAACCATAAAATACTCCTTCATGAATAACTGCTATACGCTTTATACTTTTTTCCAGGATTTTCAATGTACTTTAAATACTTCGAAGATGTTCCAGTTGAAATATCTTGTAAACTAGTTCACTATTTATTTTCCCATGAAGGTTAGCCCAAATACAGGTGGCTTCTGGAGGCATTGTTATGAAGTGTATTCATATATATGCAAAACTTCTGAGATAAGGCACTGTATATTAACCCCTGCCTGATGGTAATTCTTGTAAATGTTTATTGCCTCTGACTGGACGGTTAGTGAGAGAACCCTTGTGATGGACTACATCCTCTTTTCCAGTCGTAATTCTCCTTCCAAACAAAATTATATCTTTCTTTGCACAAACAATAGTTTTAAATTACAAGGGTTTAGACTATTTTGTCATGTAAAACAATTTACTAGCTACCTTGTGTCAAAGCTCTGACTTAAAAGGAGAGTATAGTTTAGTAGTTTATAGCAGTCTAATGCATGCCCTGTAGTATTTTACTGAAATGACTGATACAATTACAGAGGACATGTTGTAGGCTAATGATTTCTCTCATCGGATTGTGTTTTTTACATTATCTGTACAATAGCGAATCTGTTTAGGAAACTTCGTAAGTAATGACTTACACTAATTTATTTTAGAAGATACAAGAGCACAAAGAGGGATAAGAAGAGAAGGACTTCCAAAAGATTTTTCTTTTCTGTTTTGACTTCTACCTGTGGCAAGGTCATGATTTATCAGTTGTAATTTTAAATGCTTGATGTCTCATTTTTACAATGTTTGAAAAAAATAAGTGAAATATTTTAAAAAGTCTGCAGAAGTTGATCTGTATCAAGAAAAATATTTTAACTTACTGGGATAAAAATTTGGATTTATGTCTACAGTGCATGAATTTTAAGTTCTCTATGTACTTATTCAAGTCTATCAATATCAAGAAACTGAAAGTCATGATGTGCATGTCTAGTACTAATACACAAAACAGAGTAAAAAAACCATTATGAGCAGAAATCTTCATTTTCTTTCCTCCTCTTTCTTATAAATGTTCTCCTGAAGCTAACAGAGCTGCTTGAGCATTGGTTCCCAATCCAATCTGCAAGCTAATGTTTGTAGTTTTATTAGGTAACCTGGTTTTGGCTTGCAATTTTTTGCCAATTCGTCATCTTCTGTTCACATCAGTGGAAGATGAAGGGGGCTCAACATCACACAGAAGATGATCATGTCTTGCATGAACAGCCTGCAAATTTTCAACTGTTTGAAAGTGGCAGATCAGCCACAAAGTAGAAATCTTGATCAGCAAGAGAGAAGCTGGCGGAACTATTTCTGAGCTGAACAGTCTTGCAGGAATGATAAAAGGTTTAAAGCATGAGACCTAAGAGAAAATTTGTAATGCGAGGCCTCTAACTGGAAGAAGGCTGATTAGGTTGAGATTAATGTTTGTGATGATACGTCTGAGAAGGATGGCTCTGTGTTGTTAAAAATCCATGAAGACCGATTCCTACAACTGCTATGGGCTCCCCAGGGACAGCGTTCAAGGGCCATGTAGGGAATTAACATTAACCCCTGTGAAAGGCTGCATGTTTGTGATCATTTAATGGTGTATGATGCTGATGTTTGAAACAAGGGGTAAAGGTGAGGCCTGACAATTCAATTATAGGGAAACAAACAAATGGTTTGCAACAGAAATACAGCACTGCAATACTGAATATGAATGTGATATACATTCCTGACTTTACATTTTATTTACATAGGTAGTTATAATCTGGAATTGGATTTATGAACCAAAGGAAAAGCTGGAAAGTATCTGTCATCCTTGTCCTTTGGTCGCAGTCCCAGCTGTTAACTTTGCATGTATTTCAAGTCTTTCCAGTGTAACGATTTGCTGTTGGAGACAAATTTAAGAAATGGAGAAGAAACAGATAATATTGTATAGTAGGGATATGACCAGAAGAAGCAAAAGAAAAAGGCCCTTCATTCTCTTCTCATTATCATATAAATTCAGAGTAATTCCAGTTCAAAGTTAAGGAAGTGTAAAAGTTACAGAAGAAAGAGATAAGAAGAGGTGTTTCGTATTGCTTTGTTACAATGTACTGGCTTTCAGGCATTTTTTCAACTTCAAAAAAAAAGTTATGGTCAATCTTAAATAAAAAAGTTAATGCTATATCCTCTTGTATAAGCCAAAGTCATTCTGCAATATGGTTCTTTTATTCCAATTGGTACTGCTGTTGTTTTCAAGCCTTCCGGGAATAACTGAAAATGTATCTGATGTGAGGTTGGTGGATCAGCTGTAGGCTTACTTACCTGAATCAAGTTTTCCTGTGAAAATCTTGCACACTGATTTTAGTACCACTGCCGCTAATTTTAATGGGAGTAAGGAGGACCCATATAATCAAGCATACAAAATGTCAAATAACGACACACTCCTCGGTATCAGTAGCACTGCTAAAGTTTAGCAGGAACTTCCCCTAAATGCTTCACAATTACTCCTTTGCAACTGTATTATAATCATGACCTGAGAAATTAACAGGCTTTACTCTAGAAAAAGGATCATAGTCACTGATATGCCGGTGTGATTATGGACAGGCAGTTTCGCTAGTATATTACCTGACTAATATGTCAGTGGGTGATTTTGTACGTCACTTTTTCAGCTTCTAAACTAGGAACCTATGTTAGTTTACCTTATTTTGCTTTTTATTCCTTTTTTAATTGCTTTGTAGTTGGAGGCAACATTTTTCACAAATCCCAGAGATCAGGTAACACAGGGAGATGTGAGGTTTTTTTAGATATTTTTTAGATTTCACCCTATCATATGGCTTGTCAATATGGTGAAAACTTAGCAATTGCCTGCTGTCTAGATGATTTAGTACTCTGACCACAAACCTCTGCTACTATCTCCTACAATAAGGAAAGATTTAATTCAGAAATGCATCTCTTCATCTCTGTTCCAATGTGTCTCAGGGATACAGAAGAAAGAAAAAAAAGGAAAAATGTTATATATGGGCTAATTTGATTCATCCCAAGGAGGAATAAAAAACAGCAGTAATTTTTTAAGCAATGCTGTGAGAGGAAAAGTTGTTCTTTTCTTGTAGTTCTTATGTTTAGTGAAAGGGAGTGGCAAGCTTTCTCAGCTGTGAAGACCCACATAAACACTAGCAAAAGCTGGGTAGACAGTTACTGTATAGAAATTCTGTAGCAACTGACTGTACTTTGAATTTTAAGAGCATTGCTTTGCTAAGTCATGCATTACTTTCCTATTTATTAATCATCAAGCAGAAATGCTGATACTGAGCTTTTTTTCTTTCTCTTTTCTAAGTTTTATAGTCAAGCCCGAGTCATCCGCACTCCACTGAAATCAACAGAAAAACCAATTGAAGTAGAATTGGATCGCTACTTGGTCCTGTGCTGTAGTGTGCCTTAACTATTATCTCGATTTCTGTAAACTCTTGCCCCCTCTAGTGTCAGAACTTGGCTCCTGTTCCCCCTAAAGCCTGCAAGCAAGGTATGGCAAATGTAGCAGGACTTGGCATTTCATTAAACGCAAATTGTGCCCTTCAGAAGGTCACAGCCCCCGGTGATTCCTAGATTTCCTCAGTCCTTGTATATAAGAGTAATATTCCAATGTTACTGTCAAAGTTTACTCCTCTAATCACATACCATCAGCGCCAATTTTACCATCACCATCTTTATCTCCAGCAGCCAGAAGAGCCTTCGTTTCTTTGTCTGATAGGTCTCTTCCCTCTGGGGTAAAGCCCTTCAGTACAAACCTAAAGAGAAGGCATGGAAAAAAGGAAAGGTTTTTTTCCAGAACAGTTTCACTTTTTATGTATTTGTACCACTGATTTGATATGTGAGTTGGAGTCCAGGATTGTATCTTCTGTTATTGACCTTCTTTAACTTTCAGGAGTGCTTTACTCTGAAACTGCATTTGAATGAAGAACTATCTGCAAGGTATTGATCATTCATGTGTTTCAGGGTCCTGCAATAAAAGTTACAGCTAGCTACTTCCAACACACTTTAGATCATATAATCAGCAAACAACTGATTATTGCACACAAATACTAGTCAAGAGATTGAATTGCATTCTATTACCTGGAGTCTTGTGAAAAAGAAAACAGGAAATTAGACTCTTAAGGCAAGATTATTTGAGAAAGGATATATCTTTACTTACTTTAATTCTTCCTCTTCAATGAAGCCGCTTCGATCTTTATCAAGAATATGGAAAACCTTCTTCACATCTTCTGGGCTCTTCTTTTTCAATCCTACCATCTCGAAAAACTTCTTGTAGTTGAAAGATTCAGCTGCTGTAGGAGATGAAAAGACAGAGAACTGCTTAGAAAAATCATTGAAACATATACCAACACATACCTGTGGTTTTCTTCCGTACTGCTGCGTGTCCTACCCTGGGAGGCACCGTCTGCCCCAGTTGTGGTAAGAGCTAGACATAGGCACTGTAATCGTCCATGCTTCACAGAGACCAAGTGAAATAAACGAATGGGGAGAGGGGCAGTGTCTTCATTTTGCAGATGAAGATCTGACCTACAGAGGGATGGAGACTTGCCCAAGGTCACACAGGAAGTCTGTGATAGAGTTGGGAGCTGAAGTCTAACCTGCTTGATCTCATTTCAATGCCTTAACCCCGTTGGGGTTTTTTTGCTAAGTTTTATGCTAAAACAGTCATCTAAGAGTGGACTCTGACTATTAGATTGCTGTCATTTTTTGACATTTCCACCCCTGGAAAAAAAAAAAAACAACCCACTCTTGCTCAACTCCGGAGCCTAGCATTGACGAGAAGTGTTTCGAGTACATGGCTATTTCAGTTCTGTTTCGTTTTTTCCTGAAGACTTACTAGAAATCAGTGTTGCGTTTTGACCGCTAAAGGTATGTGCAATCGTGGTTTGTAAGCTCAGACGCTGCAAGGGAGCGCCGTTCCGTGTGCTGCTTGCAAGACCTTGTGAGGCACGGTCGCCGGGGAGGAAAGAAAAACAAAAAACAAAACCAAACCCAGAGCCCTTGAAATCGGAGCCGAGATAAATGAGTTTACCTGCTCCACCTCTCCCGTCCTTTAACCGCACCCGCTTTTGTCCCACCCATGTAGCCTAACGACTGGATTAGAAAGGTGTGGATTAGGAATCCAATACAGTGACCTCCAAAACGTGCTGTGGACTTTTTTTTTTTTCTTCCCCAATGCATCCTTATTCCCGCCGCAGCTTTTCCTATTACGTAAAATTAAGGAGGCTCAGTCTTTCGGGATCTGCTTGACTGAGATCTGTCATTAGTTGCTGCTCATTGCACCTGCTCCGGGACTTGGAGCGGACCCCAGAACAATGGAAGCTAATGAGAAAAGCAGCTGCTGGATGGAGCAAAGCAGTTTGTCGGTCCCTTCGACTCTCCGGCTGCTGAGTTCATTCGGGCTCAGCGGGTTTTGCGCTTCTGCCTGTGTGGGAAGGTCATCGCACAGAGCAGGACAGAAACAGGCTGCTCTCCTGGGTGGTGGGATCAGCCAGGTAGTTTGGGGGAGAAATACAACGTATGCATCCCGCAGCATCATCGCTGGCGTTTCCTCGGGAGCAACCTTAACTATGTGGATCCCTGTAAGCACGAAGAGGGTTTGCTGTCGGTTTAGGGGTCGCGATGAATTAGAAGGGCAGGGAATATCTGAAAGCCGGAGGGGTCTGAGAGGGAAGCATGGATCGCTGCAGCCATTCGTCCTGCAGAAAGCTTCTGCAGTCGAGCAGTGCACCCTCTTGCTCTACTCTTGCCTTCCACCCCATCCCGAAAAGCAAAGCCCACCCCGGGGATTCCGCATAGGAAATAAGAAAAGATCGGTTTCTTATCTCCTTGGAACGAGAAACAGCAGTTCTGTAATACCTGAAACTGAATTTCGGAGGTCAGTGGGAAGCTGCCGACATCGACGGCTGACTTCCCTGTCCCACATCAAGATGTAACCCACCCCGGGTCGCCGAGGGTTTTGTTCCCTTTAAAAGTATCTTCTCGGTAGAAGCAGAGTCTGTCCGCAATTACTGCTTGCCTTCCTTTAAAATAAATATTTCACCTCTCTAATGTGCAGAGCAACTTCGTTGAGGATGCAGCGCTGCACCTGATAAACCTGTCACGCTTTCACTGCACTTCTGAAAACACATCCTTATTTGATATTTTGTCTAGCCGGATCCTTTAATCTTCCCCGAGCTTAAATAAATACACTGCTATCCTCAGCTGAAGAGACGAAAGGGGGTA
>VWZL01005924.1:0-20649 GCA_013396915.1 Stercorarius parasiticus | reverse complement strand
GGGGGGAAGCACTCACCTGAAAAGGCTCCCACAGCCTTCTTGATATCCTCAGCGCTGAGCACGTCAGTCATAGCCATCCTGCAACTGTTTGAACAGGGAAGCAAGTGCGAAAAGATTAAAAAGTGCTTTTCTCATCATTTCTGCTCATATGACCAAAGCTGCAGTGCTGTGTGGGGATGGCACACCGGGAGAGGCTGGAGCCGTGCCAGCTATATAGCTCTGCGTGGAGAAGTGCCACGGGCTGTCGCTCGCCAGTTCGCAGAGCACCAAGTAGTCCACAGACGCGAGGGTTCGGCTAAAGAGAGGGGACCGGGGATGCCTTTTGCGGGGACCGGGGTGGGGGAGGACGCGAGGTGTGGGGGGTCGCTCCCTGGAAGGTCGGAGCCTGAGCCTTACTGGAGCAGCGCCAGAGTCTGTCGTGATACCAGCGGGCGAAAGAGTTGTGCCAAGGTCAAGTTCTCGGGTGCGGTGGAAAAGCCGGTGGTGCAGAGCAGAGCCTTTTCCTTTAGTAAGTCAGGACGAGCTTCACCAGTTACATTCGGTGATGAGTAAGGAACTGCAGCATATGCCAAGCTTCAAGCTGCTCTTGAGGTCGGGAAGCAAATGTAATGTAGCTTTTGAACATTTGCCTTATCGCTCAAACACTTTAAACATCTCCCCCTTCTCCCTCCCCCCTCCCCTTCACGCACATATTCCTTTTAGACCTCGTTTCTTTCGGGCCAGTCCATATTAAGCATCATCCTCGCTGAATTAATTATCACATCCCTGCGAATCCCACAGATCCCGTTTGTAATGCACAATGTGCTGCAGAACCTTCCGCGATATGATATGGTGAAACGAGATGCGAGGTGACAACATGCTCGTGCGGAGCTCCTGTGCAGTGGCGGGCTTCTCAGGCGGGGCCGGGCACTTCCCGACACCGCCAAAACAGAAAGATTTAGGAATTGTAATGTGTTTTCTAGGGTTGTTTTTTTATTCCAAGAAACTGCGCCCATATGGCAAGTAGTCCAACTCGTTCTCAGAGCTTGGGCGGGAGCCATTAAGCTGAGATAGCCAAGGTTAGGGCCCAGTAGTAGGGCAGATCTCTGCAGGAGCATTGGCATCTCTGCTTCAGGACAGACGGGGGAGGGCAGAGCGGTGGCAGCGAGGTCCCCGCGCTGCCACCAGCGGGTACAGCCCGGTCCCGCTGACGCAGTGGCACCCTGGTCCTGGGAGAGCGGCCTGGAAAAGGAGGCGGTTGCTGCAAAAACTCCTGTCGCTCCGTCAGTAATTCCTCAGAGCTTTTAAAAGCACGAGCCCCCATCCTTTTCTGCGCGGCCCAAGTTCAGCTATAATGGGTGAGTCATTAGCATGTCACTCAGCGCAGAAGGACGGAGGAGGAGGTGACATTGGGGTCCCCCCCCTTTTTTTTTTTCCCTTTTCTTTTTTAAACAGCGACTCTTCGTTGTAGGAGGGACTGTCGTTTTTCTCTCGCTGGAACGTCCCCACACGCACCATTTCCGTGTATTTCCTGAGATACAGGAGAGGCTTGGCTTTCTCCAAGGACAAACAAGGAGACGGGTGGAGGAGCCGAGTCCCTCTCCCTAGGCTGAACGCATCTTCTCCCCGATGGACAGGGAAAGAGGAGCTGCGCGCTCGGATGCTGGACCCGAGATAAGCTCCAGCCCCGCAGAAGGGCTCCGCACGGGTAGTTCTGGCTCAGCTGCCCCCCTTGTTTCGGCGCTGGGAGGTGAAATGGCGTGCGATGAAGACGGTACCCGGGTTACTCGGGTCTCTTGCTATAGCAGGGTTCGTCTGGGAGAACGGAGTTGAAAAAGCCTGGTGTAGCACAGGTTAAAACCCAATCGTTACTCTGTTTTACGCCTAGGTTAAATGTAGACCCATCAATATACAGCTATTTACAAGATAAATCAATGTGCACGAGGCTCTGTAATTGGCGTGCCTTTACTTTTCCTTAACTGGCGGAAGAGGGAAGAGTCCCTCCTACTCCCCAGGGCAGACGCCTGCGGCCTTATGCGACATGGCCGTCCCGCTTCCCTGCTCTGCTCCGCTCGGCATCGGTGCGGTCTGCAAAAGAGCCGGACCTCAGCCTCCACGGTTTCTTTTGCTTTCCTAGGAACCTTTTGCAAACCCGTTGCTGAGGTTTCCTCGTTCTTGGAGCCACAGAGCCTCCTTTTATGTCCCTAGAACCGGGAAGGCCCCCCGACGGGAAGGCCAGGGAAGATGCTCTCCTTGCGGCTGATTCGTGTTTCGGTGTCAGCCCCGCTCTGCTGACAAGGCAGGGCACATTTGGAGGGCTGCCCTCGGCCGTAACTCAAGCCGGTGGCTGGCAGAGGCGATGCGCAGCGCTGCCTGCCTGCCCTGCTGGCAGACGCCCATCGGCTTAACTACCCTCATGCCAAGCAAACCGGCCAGAGATGCGTCGCTCCCCGCCGTCGGAGCCGCATTCCGCGGCCGCGTCCTGGGGGTGGCAGCCCCGGCAGCTCCCGCCGCATCCCTAACGATGCGCCAAGCGCTCCGCTTTCCCTCGTCATCGGATCCGTCGGGCCACTACGGCCTCATCGTGCTGTGACGGCGAAAAGTGAGAGGTGCCAGAAAAACGAGATCAGGTGGAGCCGTTTGTGGAGCGTAAATAACATTTCCCCCAGCTTCCCGTCCCCTGCTCAGAAGTCGGAAGGCTGGACCGTCCGCGGCCAGAAGTGTGGAAGCAGCGACATACAGGTTCACAAAGAGGACAGCTGGGGATCTAACGTGGAGGGGTGGCTGAGGCCCGTCCCTAATCTCAGCGGTGCATCCCTTTTAAGGACAGCTAGCAAACTTCTAGAAGTTTTTTAACCACCGAGCTGTAGTCAAAACTGTTATGTTATTCTAATATAAAAGGCGTTTCACGAATTGGCAGTTTCACACTCGACCCTTCACCTTTTTCTCATCATCCCTGCGAGATGAATGACGCGGTTTTCTTTATTTCTGAGATTTTGCCAATTTTCCCGCCCGAACTATTTGCAAAATCCACACCGTAGATTTCCAAGTTGTCTGCACAGAAGCTTTCGCATAGATCAACTCCCCCTTCCACCGGCGCCAGAATGATGATATTCTTACTAGAGTAAACGATCAAGTAAATCAAGTAGAAATCAAACCGCCCTTCTCAAAAGCAAACAATTCAGGGAGAATTGCATGAACAGCATGAAGCCCCCACGCCGAGCAGAAAGCCGGGAGTCCTTTGAAAAAAAGGTGACGCATTTCCTTTATCTTCCTAATGACCGCACCAAGGAGAGCAACTTCATCCCATCGTTTACTATCGTCTGTGCATGAAGAGAGATTTCACTTCTGCGACGTGTTTTGGTTTTTGCCTTTGGTTCACGACTGAGCATTTCAGTAAATTCTGTCCCCCAAGTCCTTGCTCGCGTGCTCCTTCACTTTTCCCCCTCCCCTTCCTTGTTTTGTTATTTCCATTTCCTCACTTTCTCCCCTCCTGTTCTCCTCGTTCCCCCTCCATGTGTTCATCTATTTCCTTTTCATAGCCCTTTCTTCTCGTTTTCAGTCTTCTCTGCGGGAAGCCGTTCCTCTGTGTTTGGAAGATTTGCACCTCTTTGCCTCTGGGCTTTTGTTTGTGGGTAGGGGATAGGGTCGCAGTGATGGAAGAGATCCTTATCTGCCTTCCTTCGGGCGAAGGTCCTGGGTTCCTGCCGGCAGCGGGCGAATCCTCGTTTGCTGTGGAAGTTTGAACATTTTCTTGCTACTTACCTTTTGGTTCTCTCCTAAGCACGCTTGAAAAGGGTGTTAGATATGGAGGTGGTCAAAAAGAGGTGGAACTCGGGGTAGGAACCCCACTTATATAATCTCCCCTGCTCTTTCTATTTTTAGCAGGTGATACCCACTCCTCACTGGTATCACATATTCAGGGATTTTGGTGGCGGTGTCACATTAATCTTTCCCTTAACTAATCAAGGAACACTATTAATAATCCTTGGCACTCACCTTGCCCTGGCTGTGAAAACCTATTACCTCGGCAAATTGATGGTCTGCTTGAAACTTTATTGTTAAGGGTAGAGGCAGGTGGGATGAATCAGCTATTTGGGGGCAAATAGGCCCTTCATCTTCCATCAGATGGAGGTAGCAGCATCAGGGAGATCCCTCACGATGAATCAGGAGATTCAGTTCAGGTGTTGGGACTCTGCTCAGAAGGAAGCAAATAGGAAGACAGCCTCCTCATCAGAGAGAGGGAAAGTGAAGACTTATGTCCAGGAGTTAATCCTTTTCTCTCTTTATCCCCAGCAGATACCACTCGAAACAAGAGACAACAGCCCTAAACTGCCTGCCGCACCTAAAGCTGCAACATTTAGCTTTACCTCTTGGCCTTGAAGGAAGGCAGAAATAATTTTTCCTGCAGGCAACAGCTTTCAGGGGCATCCAAAATCCCCATTCTGGGCCCCAATGGGCAAGGTGCTTGTAGAAGTCTAAAAAATGTACAACCTGAGCTTTCTTAGGAGAGGCGGAGCATTGTAAATTAAGAGATACTATATATACAGTCATAATATATTGACTGTAACCTTTTTGGCATATAAATTCTCTTCATGCTGAGTTGCTCATTCCAAGGAAAGAGACCTTTGAAGACACCTCTATTTTTACTCTGTCAAGCAATAACAACAACAATAAAAATGCCATTGAGGCCTATTTGCCATTCTGTAATCCATCTGGGGACACTTTTCCTGATATTTAATGTTTTTCTGGCAAGGAGAATCATTTCATAGAGGACTATGAATCACATTTATTGGGAGTATATTTGTGAGTAAAGAAAAGAATATTTTCGGTTTCAGGACTCAAATCCTGCAGTTCTTAGGTTAAAGAGCAACCAAGGCTGTTGTGATACAACTGAAATTATCTTTTGGGAAAAGCAGGTGCTGCAAAAGTGAGGTTTGTTTTTTCTACCTTGATTAATTGATCCTGGAATGGAGGAAAGATAATTGAGGTATGTATGGGATAAGAATATTTCAAAATATTTCTCCACTGCCAGTATCATTTTGATGCCGAGTTCTATGATAAATCGGAAATTCTCCAGTAGCTTTAGATAATTTCTAAAGAGGAAGCTTTATTGAATCAAACATGACAAAGGTTAATTCAGTCAGTTTAATGTTCTCCCTCTTATTTATTTTTATTACACTTCCTGTAGTGGTTTTTGAATTTTCAGTGTGCTACAGTAGCAGTGGAAGTAATATTATCTTTCAGGTAGCTTTATTTCTCACAAACACTGTGTCTGTGCCGCAGCTCAGAGCAGGTGAGACTTTGTATTTAATTACAATGTGAGATAGCTGACTCTTGCGGGTCCAAACATTTCAACCAACAGCTGTGTTGCCTTTGGAGCAGTATGTTTCATAGCACCCTGTTCGCTGAATTCAGTGATGCGAGGTTTGCGTTACACTTTCACATATCACATACCCTTGATGTTGTACCAAGATTAGATTCCGGTTTAGAGATACAAGTATCTCGTGGTGGTTAGCTGGATGCTCTATTTCCATTTGGTAGCTGGCAGAACAACTATTCTCTCTCACCTTTTTTTGGCAGCTTAGAGAGGATAAGACTGTAGAACCATCTTTTTGGCTACTGGAGTGTGACTTCCATTTCCGTCTGCTCCATTGGAATGGGTGCGTTTGTCCACTGGTGAAAGGAGAGCAAATGCCGGGCTAGTCATTGTGATTCCTCTGTGTAATTCAGCCGTGTGAAAGCAATCCTGATTAGTGGAAATCCGTTCTTATCCTTTTAGTTAGTTCCTACTAAGGCTTATTTACAAAGAGAGAAGCAGCTTTATGACCTCATCGGGCATACAGTGAGGTCTTTGGTATATGTCAAGTCATTCATTAATTGAAAGTGGTTTTGTTGTTGGGATTTTTTTTTTTTTGGTGGTAAGAAGAATACAATCAAAACCTGACACTTCTAGGTTATTCGTACAAATCTGCCTGAAGCTGAAAGACATGGGGAGTCGTGGCAACAGGATCACTAAGAGTTCACCTATGTGAAATGATAAAATTTGGGAGGAAGTTTGTGTTACTGCACTCATCAGTTTCAGTAATGTGGTTACATGTTTACTATAATCTCAATCAGGTTAATTCATGAAAAGATTAGGGCTGGGCTTCCCCATTAGGATACATATATACTGCAGAGTTAATTGGGATGCTTGTCCATTATAATTTCTTTTTCTCTTTCCCACCACACAATTGGGAATTATTAGGAAGATGAGATGTCAAAACCCACATTAGAAGTTGTCCAGAATTTTAGCGCAAATCTCTCCTGGCAAAAGTGCCACTAAACCTTTCATGTTGGTGAGTACAACTTGTAGCTTTATCAAAAGATACATTTACATAGCAAAGAAGGTAGCACTTATGAAATTTAGTCGGCCGAGGATGTTGTGATGTTGACAGCTTTTATGCGTTGGAGAGGAGAATGAGCAAATTCTTGGAAGAGAGATCCATCAAAGGTTACTAAACTCACACAGGCCACATCCAGCTTTGTGAAGTTCCTGAGCTAAAGTGGTTGGGATTTGGGGTAGGATTAGGGGAAAGTGTCATAATGTGATTGCCATGTGCTTACGTTCCTCCAAAGGCTTTTGTCTATGTCCGCTGCTGGGAACTGGATACTGGGTTAAAGAACTAGAGGAAGCTTATTTTGATCTGGTATGGTGGTCCTTAGCTTATTTACCTTATTGTAATTTATAATACCACACATGTGTGAAAAGTGGAAGGATCAGGTGGACAGAATGTATATGAAAAAAAAAATCTGTTAAAAGAATGACTCACAGTACCCATAGAAAAAAAAATCTTTTTCCTCGCTAATATAAAACAGGAAACTTCAGTCCATGTTTACTGTGACTGCTTACATGCTGCTCTTGAGTTCATATATGCCCTCTTTAGGCTGTGTATGAACATATTTATTTTGAGGTATATATGTATTTTACAATACTACCCTGTGACTGAAAATGTCAGTTGTTTTGTATATACTAATTATCATTTCCTTCTGCCAGATAGAGTATATCAGACCGATTCAGGCTTTTTGGGTTCCATTACTTCTTCTTTTTAGTCCATGCAATGGACTATTCTTTGGTTTGCCTGAGAGAAGTCTGTATTCCTAGGATCAGAGCTTAGTGGTTCCATTTTTATGTACGGCTCCTCTGATATATGTCTCAAAAGCTGGAAATAGTGAATGGCTACAAGAGATACCCCAGAGGCTAGAAGTAGGTCACTAATAGTCGATGCTACCAGTGGGCTTTGGGGACTCTCCAGCTTTTGTCGCAAATGGTGTGGAAAAGGAAGTCAAATGTCTTGAACAGTATCACCCAATGGAGATAATACAAATGAAAAACAGCGATAGGTGTTTCTGTGTAAAGCCCTGGTGAGAGTTAGGCTCAGATTACCAAACAAGAAAAAACTAGTGCTGAAAGAGTAGGTCTGTGTATCTTAACACCTCTTAGCAACTCTCAAATGGATACTTACAGCAGGAAAAAAGCTGTTAGTCCCAGTGGGAAACCCTGACCCCAAGGTTAAGAGAATGGAAACGGTTTTCTTTACAACAGACACTTGTGGGTATCAAACATTTGTCATAATTGACACTCTGGTGTTGTTCACACTGGGATGGATAAACCCATGTAATTATTACCACAGGGGTTATATTCCAGGAAAACTAGCACAGCAGAAAGACGGCTTCATTACTTATTCCGATTTATACTAGGCTGCTGGTAGGAGAGCAGTCAAAGCATTTAGATCAGGGTAAACAGTTTTTGGGAAAATTTGACTTTAGTTTTAGCAGTTGGAATCCTGTGGTAATCCAAATTTTGATTGTTTTTTTTTAATGAATCTGTTGTGTGGTTTTTTTTTCTTACAGTCTTATAATTTGTTTCAGAGCTGTTAGCGCACAGTGAGATGGATTTAAAAGTCATAGGGTTTGTAAAGGAGTCATATCTTTCTGGATAAATGGCAAGTGGAAAGAATTCTATAGCAGTGATGCTCAAATGGCAAGTTGGGGCTTTTCCTTCCAACTTCCCAAGTGGAAATTGCTGGCTATGAAAGTCTATAACTAGCAGCAGAAAAGGACCAGGGTAGTGTCAGCTGTTTATTTAATGTCAATATTTCATTAGAACACAATTCTTCCACTTACATGGTTGGTAAATGAGATATCTTCTCATGTTTAGGTCATGATTTGAATCCAGCCAAGGAGGATATCAGTAAATAAAAGTCATTGTTCTGTAGTACTGTTTCAGTCACCCTGATGTGAGCTGAACAGCCCCAGTCTGGTTGTTAATAAACAGATAGACACAAAACAAACTTATCTGCACTAAAAGAATATCTCCATGTAGTTCACAGCCTGAAACAGACCCAAACACTGAGTTTTCCAGTACTTTCTCTTCTTTAGGTTGCCTAAAAGGAGAACTGCAGGAAGGAAATCTCTACTCTTGTTACCTATGCTAAACTTCTTCAGAGAATGGACGGACATTCAAGTGTTAGCTTGTTCAGCAGCATTCACTTCTGCTGCATCTGGGGTTTTCCCTCAGGTAAATGTCAAATTGAAAATTTGAGTTTATCTTTTGTAGCATTCTTATGCTCTGTCTTCTGGCGAGAATTTTATTAAAGAAAGACTCACTGGCATATTCCTAAGGGAAATATATTTCCCCTGCCATTACCAGTGTACCACAACTTCTTACAATTGCCTTTTAGATATTCGTTCTGATAATCATCTTAACACCCTGTTCATAATCTTATGTATGGGGATTTCTTTTTTTTCCTAGGCAATGTGAAAAAAGTTTATTCCCATGCTTTAAAACATTATTTGCAAAATAAGAAGTAGTTTTATTGGACTATCCCATTTTGTAGAAACTTACATTGCATTTTCCATATTCTGCACATTTGAATTGATGCTTATTATGGGCATACTTTTTTTTTTCTTGGATGTTTGTATTGTTTCATCTTCCTAAAACGGTTCACAGTAGTGATCTCTTACATAAACCACGTTATTGCAGGGCCTTTTTGCACTCCTCCTTTCAAAACTTTGTGAATATTCCTTGTGTAGGTAAAATACATGTTTTAATCTAGAAGCGGAGCATTAACATGGCATGTGATACAGATCTGAATGATATGCAAGGGTACTTTAAACTCATGCTATGGGATTTTGACAGTTATTTGTAAGAGGCAGTTTGAGTTTTAATATCAGGAGATATTTGAGTTTTGATATCAATGGGACACAGAAGCTGCTGTCTTGAAAAAGAATGAGATATTTCAGTAAATTGATCATTAGTATCTTGCTTTGGGATGAAACAGAGACTCACAAGATACAAGTGGTGTGCTGATTGGCAGCATTTTGCCTCTTTGAAATCACAGATTGGTAGGAGTTGGAAGGGACCTTCAGAGATCACCTAGTCCAACCCCCCTGCCAAAGCAGGTTCACCTAGAGCAGGTTGCACAGGAACGCATCCAGGTGGGTTTTGAATATCTCCAGAGAAGGAGACTCCACAACCTCTCTGGGCAGCCTGTTCCAAGTGCTCTATCACCCTCAGAGCCAAGAAGTTTTTCCTCATGTTCAGATGGAATTTCCTGTGTTTCAGTTTGTGCCTGTTGCCCCTTTTCCTGTCCCTGGGCACCACTGAAAAGAGTCTGTTCCCGTCCTCTTGACACCCGTCCTTTACATATTTATAGGCATTGATGAGGTCCCCTCTCAGTCTTCTGTTCTCCAGGCTAAACAGACCCAGGTCTCTCAGCCTTTCCTCATTATAGAGATGCTTCAGTCCCCTGATCGTCTTCGTAGCCCTCCACTGGACTCTCTCCAGCAATTCCCTGTTTTTCTTGAAGTGGGGAGCCCAGAACTGGGCACAGTGCTTCAGATGTGACACCAGGGCAGAGCAGAGGGGGAGGATGACCTCCCTTGACCTGCTGTCCACACTCTTTTTAATGCACCGCAGGATACCATTGGTCTTCTTGGCCACAAGGGCACATTGCTGAGATGTATCATCTCTGTTATTTTTCTGCACTTCTGTTGATGTCTCTACCCTCTAATTTGGGAAAGAAAGAACAAGTAGCAGAGCATACTAAAAATCTCATTGATCTCTGAGGTAGTGTACCTCCATGTCTTCCATTACTATTGTCTGACCGTCTTGGGATTTATTGTTCCAACAACACTTTCTCCTGTTAAAGGGCAGGCAACTGCAACACCAACAGTTTGCATGAGACCACACAATAGAGTGGCACAAGAAATTGCATCTTGCATGCTGTCCTGGGATAATATCTTCTAAAGTGGACCATACTCTTCATTTTTGTTGCTCTAGATCTTGATTGCGAGAAGTACAGCTTGTGACAGCAGTTTCGCTGCCCGGAGCAGAGGGATCATCTATTTCACAGAGAGGATCCATTTGTTACTTGACCTCTTCTTTGCTACCAGGTTCACCCTGTGTATTGCACAGAATGTTGTCTCTTTTCTCTTGGGCTTCTCTTACCCTTTCTTAATAGAGCTAGTTTTTTTATAATTATTGATATTATTCATAAGTGAGTTTATTATAATAATGCTTAAAGCTGTAATCAGAAGAGGCAGGGAAAGGAGAGTGGCTCTTCCTTCTCCCAGGAGAGGGAAAGTTTGCTAATGCCCTGTGAGGGAATGACAGATGATTTCTCTCTCAGGTTACACACGCTCTAAATCCCCTTCACCAGTTCTCTCCAGCAATGAGGAGACAGATGCTACTGTAACAGCACAGAACTTGTGCGAATCCCTTACAAGGACCCTTTATTACTGCTATGAGTAAAAACAAGCAACTTGCTTAGCCTTTCATCCTATTTTTAGAGAGGTTTACATTTCTGAAGGACATATTTGATTCCCTTACATGGCTTTGTCTAGTTTTCTGTTGTTGACTTTTTTTTTCCCCCGTTTCTTTTAGTGTGATATGGGAGGATGAAGGTGGGAGAAAGCAAGCGTCTGTTTCTCTGAGCTGTTGTGTTGGAATTTGTTAACCTGACATTTTGTGTGCTGTGATGTGCCCAGTTCCCTTTCTAGCTGTTTCTAGTAGCCATGGGGATACAGACATCAGAAATCACACTTCTCACACACACTTTCTGTTCTGAAAAAAAAAGCTGGTGAAAATGATAGACAAATGATTTTGGAAACATATCTTTGATGTGTCCTCAGAGTAAATGCTATGAAGTCTTTGGAGAGGAAATTTGTTTTTGTTTCACCAGTTTACTGTAACCTGCTTTGCAAGAATTGCTTTTACATCCAGAGAGCTGTAGTCTCAACTCAGTTGTCTTTTTAGGACCTGAGCCATCTTCCATAGTTGTCACTGGGACTCCTTCTGCTGTTTTTAATGGAGAAATTTCATCAGGCCCCTCTTCTAGAGCTTTTTACAGAAATTGCAAAGACATAGGGATCAATTAATACCACTGAATAATTACTTTGTAGAGAGAAGCCCAATATGTTAGGAATTTGATTGACAACATCAATCTATGTGGGTTCTAATCTCTTGTTAGATATCAGTGACTTCTGAAAACTACTGATGGTTTAGATTGCAATTACTTTCCCACACGTAAAAAATCTGTATCTTATGCCATTTCCTCTTAAGCATCCATATTTTTTCTATGTGCTTTTTTCTTTTTAAGAAAGAGTACATACTGGACCATCCCTTTTTATGTTTTGTTTTGTGTGTCTGTTTGTTTGTTTTATGTGTGTAGGGATACATAATTGTCCTCCTTGTGACATAGAAGTGCCACAGAAGTTCACGGTTCTGGAATAATAAGGGATTATCATATATTGTAATCAAAATTGACCAATTATTGATGTTGACATGCAAATTATTTAAGACACTGTATTTTACTACTCACTAAAAGCAGGAGTGAGAGCAGGAGGGATATCTGTTCTGATAATTATTTGAGTGTGAGTGAGAGAAGCAAACAAGGGACTGGCTGATAGTGTGAGGACAAAGACTGGGGAACAGATTCATGTGTGTATGTGAGATACATTGATATATGTAGATAAATACCTTTTCACCACATGTGTGTCAGTTGGGATGGATGTCTCAGCATGCATGCAGCCTTAACCTGTGTGTGTGTGTACATATACCTCCTCCATATATAATATACACACTTGTAGAGGAACATATGTACCTGTGTGTGAATTTATGCACGCGTATGCATGCACACACCTGCTATGGACTTAAATGACAAGTTGTTTCAATAGTTGAATTCTTGCTCTTATAAAATCAGGGAAATTGTTGTTATCTTGAAAAATGTGTGGCAGCTTTGAGAAACCTTTAGAGAAAAGCACGGTTCTCCTACCTCTTGGTAAGTGGAACACTTGGAGCGTTCTGTTCCATCTCCCCTACCAGAAGTGCATCTGATACACTGTACAGGGATTTCAAAGTTTAATTTAGCTTAACTCTTGGCTGCAATCAACTGCTGATAAATTTAGTTGGGGGATTAGGGATGCTTAAAGACTAATAGCTCCTTAAAAGGAGCCTGAAGATAAGACAGCAAAACAAAAACATCTGCTAAAGTCTCCCTTAGAATGGTAGCACACCATACAGTCAGAGTTAAGAGAAATAAATAGGTTGCTTTCAGGTGAGAAGGGATTTTTGTAGATAAAGACACTTGGAGGAAGAAAACCAGATGTGTAAGTATTTAAGAGAGTTGATCCCTTTACAAAGTGAAGGAAAGGATATCGTGATTGGAAGTAATACCGTATAGCAAATACCCTTCTCCTGTAGTTCTAGATAGCTTGCTAGACCATAAAAAATAGCTATTGTTAACTCCTTTTCCCCATTACATCTTTTTTTCATAGACTGTCATGTTTAGATAAAGTCTTTGCACTTCTGTGGCAGCATTAATTCAAGTCTGAATTCTTAAGCGTGGCTATCACATCTTCTTAACACACTCTGTGGATAGTAAAGTGACTAGTGCTTCATATATGCAGCCAAAAATGCAGACTGAAACCAAATCAATACAAGAAAACTCAGTCAGATATTTATTTGGAGAATATACCTATTAGAAATTACTAGAAGCTTCTTTTCCTAAGTGCTTCTTTCTCGGTTCTGTTGATACTGCATCACATTTTGTAGACCCAACTGTCACTTAGGCCCTTCATAAGTAGTGTACTTAGATGTCTCACAGCAAGAAACAGTTCTTGTGTCAAAGACACTGTGATCTTGCACAGTGTTCTGCTTTATGCTTAACTTTTAAACTGTGAATAGTCCCTCTGAAGCCAGATTTGGCGCCTAAATGAGAATCCAGTAACTATTTCATGCCTTTTTTTTTTTCTTGCCTTCTTCACGCAGCTTTCTGCTGTCCCACAGTTACATTTTTACATTCTATTGCCCAAGGGCCCAAGAAAGGAGTTAGGTGAGAAAAGGTTAAAAAGGAAAAAGTATTTGAATAATTATTATTCAAATTAAGATGGAGTAATCATTTGATAAAATTTAAATCTGCTTAAAAAGAAATGTCCTTTCACAGTGTTTAATTATCTTGTGGGTTTAGCAGCTGGATGGCTATTATTTCAGCAAAGAGTTTATTGAGATTTGAAGAAGGATTATAAGTAAAAGTAGAGTATCTGCTCTTTGCCTAGCTAAATCTGGTAGTCTTTGAAAGCATAAGACAATCACCAGTAGAAGTAAAAATGTGAACTATGTTGCCAAGGCAAGGAAGTGTGCTTTGTATTCAATTTTTTTTTTTTTTTCTGCAACATATGGAATAAAGCACTACTGGAAAGAGAGTATTCAGAGTAGAAATACAGGTCTGCTCTGATGAATCAGGAGTGAGAGAAACTAACAATTTTTCTAGCATAAAAATTTCTGATGTTCATAAACTCTTTGTATAGTTACATCATGATATAGGTGGACTGATAAGCATACGTGAACAGTGACTTTTGTGTAACTGAGAGCAAAATTACACTGGATTTTCAAATTATACCTCTGAAATACCAGTTGGACTTAAGTAGTTATGTGGTGAAAGTGTTATCTTCTGTGATTCTTGTTCTCTGAACCAGACATGTTTTTAAAACTCTGCAGCCTTTCTGATTGCTCACTAGTTAATGGTCTTAAGAGTCCAATTTCATGTTGTGCACATTTTTCTTCATCCTTTTTTTCACTGTCAGACATATAGGCAGGCATGCTAAGTTTCTATAACCAATCTATTTCTTACAGTAAAACTCTTGATGTCTAAAGGTCACAGGACTAACAAGAATAAAGAGACTGAAGGTAATGGGAGCCAAGTTATTAAGGCAAAAGAAAAAGAAGAACTATATTTATAGCTAATAAAATTAGTGCAGGTCTAGTGCTTGTGTGGTGCATAAGTTTAGTCTCTCTACTCATTTTCATGGTAGCCATATTCCCCTCCTCCCTCCATTTCAAGCACCGAATACTTGATGCGTCAGACACCATTTAAGGAAGGCCCCTCCATGGTACTTTAGGCATCAAACTCTCTTGTTTATTTTACATGATCATTAATGCAGACCAGGCTTTCCCTGGGATTACCAGGTCAGTTTATGGGCTTCTTGGTCATTCCAAAGCTTCCTCACACGCTTGATACACCTGCTGACAAGAGAGAGCTGACAAAGCAGGAACGGGTCCAAAGCCAAATAATTAGCTGCCCTTTATGGGAGGTCCCTTGAAGAATTATTTTCTGACTCAGGATCAGAGATTTAGGACTAGAATAAAGGGTGAGATTGGGATCAAAAAAAGACAAAAGAATGTGACACGGAGAGGAAAGTAGGCTGGGGAGGAAGATAGGTTAGGAGAGGGATGAGTGCCACAAGGGGGAATGGTGAGGAGGGAAAAGTTGGTATTCAAAGAGAAAAGAATTTGTAGGTGCATGAAGTAGGTAGTATAAGCAAGGCACAGAGGCCAGTTGATTGCTTCTTACTGTCAATCCAATCTGAATATCCATCAATATGTTTTGCTATGAAGTTATTAAAGTTAATATTTTTACAAGTTGTGTTTTTAGGAGAACTTGTACTTCCTCCTTTTTTTTTTTCTTCTTATACATGAAATTTAATTTTATAGCACTGTACCGTAGACTTTCTGAAATGTTCACAGTGGCCAAATGCCTGTGAGATTTTAATTTATGTCAAGCATATTGTCTTGGATAAAGTGACCAGTATCTCTGATGGAGACTTTGGTTAGCTGAAGATAGCATCTGGTATCTGAACATAGAACAAGTAATGTTAGAAGGGGCCACTGGACATCATCTATGCAATGGCTTGCTCAAAGATGGGCTAACATAAAAGATATATCAAGCTTGTCTAGTCAAAGTTTGCAAATCTCCCTGGATGGAGACCTCATAGCTTTTCTGGGCCCTAGTTCCAGTGTGATGTTGAATTATTTTTTCTTATGTCCAATGAGATTTTTGCCTTGTTGCAACTTGTGATTCTTGTCTCCACCCTTATTTGTCCTCTGTTGAACTTTGTCCAGGTTGTCAATATTTCTCTTGTTTTGGGGGCTCCGAAATTAGTGATAGTATTCCAGATACAGCTTTATAAGCATTTAGTGGAGAAGAAAAATAATTTCTCTTGACCTACTGGCTACTGCTTTGTTAATGCAAAAAAAAAAAAGAAGTGCATATATATATAGAAATAAAGGAGATAAACAATGAAGTTATATGAAAGAAGAGGAAAAAGCAAGGATTTGAGCAAAGCTCGGTCAGCAAACTTGCAAGTATCGTGGATCTGAAAGTGTAGTTGTGCTAGGCAGCCATGCTATCAGGCAGTGTAAAAAAGGCTCTGATCTATCAGCTTTTATAATGGAGAGGTCTTGGCAAGGAATATTGCCACCTCAGGACACCTGCAGATTTTAAGTGCCAACATAGTATATCCCAGGCAGTGCCCATGAGGGCAAGGGCAAGATTCTTACTCGTCAGTTTTCCCTTCCTCTCTCCTAATGTAAATCATCTTGGCTTATCTAAGAGACATAATTTATGGCCAGCCTGCTGGCTGGTCAGCTTCACGTCTCTCATAAATTAGATAGCCAGACACATGTGGGTCAAGTTTGGAAATGCAATGTATGTCTTTAGAGGAGGGATGGATTCTTCCCAATCCTTCTTTACATTTGGTTGTTTCTACACATCCTTATTTTTATCTTTTTTGTTCCTCTTTTTGTCATGTGCACTGTCCTTGGTTTTCCTCTCATTTTCTTCTTTTTCTCCATCTGAGCATGTTGATGGCTGTGCCAGATCAGTATATGAACTTATCTCACTTTTATGCCTAATCTTTTGTGTAGCCCACCCCCCAGATATGGAATAAAGAACTATGTTCCTCTTCCCAGTCTTTCCTCCCCTGCCTTGTTCTGTCTGTATAGGCGCATATTTCATGATAAGAGGAACTGCAAAGAAAGTTCTCTGCATGTCAAAGCTCACGATGTTCTGTTGCAGCTGAACAGCAGTAAAAGTCCCAGCTCTTCTTAAATTCTCAAGAAAGATGATATTTAGTCTCAGATAGGTCTGTGGGCTATAATCGCACTTGCTGTACAGCAAGGCCTGAGATCTGGTATTTTTAAGACCAGGTCTGTACTTAATTCTGCTGGTCAACATAATTATAAGAGAAGATGCATTAGTGAGGAGGATGCTGTACCATGCAAAGAAGTCTTTAGGCAGTGCAGTTTATTTTTTGTTCTGGTATAAAGTGTTTGCAGTAGGAGAAGTTAATGACCTAATTATGTCATCAAAGTTCTTTTTAACCTGTAGTTTCCTCACTGTCTATTGGTTGATGCAGTCCAGAGAAAGAAAAGTTGGAGTTGGAAGAATATAGTGGTATGGGGTGTTCTCCTTCTGGCATTATCAGCACCAGGGTAGAGGTACGTAGTATCAAAAATGGGTCTAATTCAATATTTTCTCTACTGTGGAAAGTGATGATTCCACTGAAAGACTTCAGCAAACATTGGTCCAGTCAGCTGGAAGCAAAGAAGGATGTCTGGCAACAAAGGCTTTTCTAGTCAGTTAATGGGGATACTTCCAGTTCAGTCCTCTTTTGAGTACGATCAGGCCAGGTTTTGAAGGTTACTTGTCCATTCTCATTTTAGTGGAATATATTTCAGGGCAGTCTATCTCTGTGAGATGCATAGATGTTAACCAATGTGGGGAGAAAGAGGCACCAGTTTCTCTTTTAAATCCTTGATTATAATCCTGCAGAAACCACTTCTTATTGTGTCGCAGGGTAGTATTGAAAGAGCCTTGTGGCCAACAGCCTGATTTACTACTAGAGCAGACAGATAGAACCTAATGTGGGAAAAAAAGGACAAAAGTGAGTGCCTTAAGTTGACTGAGTCTTTGTAATTGCTGGCAAATTCACTGGACCGGTCTGTTGACAAACAGGACAGGCAGAGCTGGAGATAGATCCCTGGTAGATCTGAGAGCCAAAAATCAGCCAAACATCTTGGACCAGTTTGGAAGCTTGTTTCTTGTTTGGCTCCTTTCCTTCTCCCTTCCCCCATTTCTCTGCAGCAGAAGCAGCGTTGAAGGGTGTGTACTCTGGCAGGCTGTTGGAGGAGTCTCTGGCCTCAAATTACACAGCATGAGAACTCTGTGCATAAAATTAGCAGCAGAGTTCTGTGTATTAGGCGCCAGGGAAAAATGTCACATTCAGCAGAACTCAGAGGCGAGAGGTGGAACAGAAAGAACTGGAATGGGACATCAATCCCTCTCTACCTTCCACTGTTTTGCAGCAGACATATCTGAGAGTGTCAGAACCAGCTGGCTTGGAGCAAAGATTATTTGGGTAGTAAATAGATTTTATTGCATGTCTTAGTAACAGGGTGGTTTGATTTTTCTCTTCCCCCCTCCCCCCTTCACTTGCTCTTTTTCCTTTATTCTGAAGATCTATTAATTTTTTGTCTTTTCTCAAGGAAATCACTTTTCGCTCATGAAGAAGTCCTATTGACACACAGTTTTCTGCTCTCCTTTCCTGTGGTCTGATTCCTGGTGAGAAACCCACTGTAGTGGCACTACATTAGAATTCTGCAATAGCTTATGCAAGCTGTTTGTAGTGAAATCTGGAAAACTAAACAAGGTGCTGGCAAACAGGGCAAAGGCACTTAAGCAGAGAGAAGCAGCTATTCAAGGGCTAGATTCTTTAGATATTATCTCAGTAGCAGCTATCTCATTCAGAAAAAACTATTACAGAAAAGGTCATGGTTTGAGGGTGTGTGTTGGCTCCTTCCTTACATCATAAAAGCAGTAAAATCCTTGCCACAACAGTGTTAGATTGCCCTGAAGCATATGCGTGAGAGAGGCTGCATTAGCATCTGTATGTGGAGATGGATTGCCAAGAGACATAAATGTACACTTGCCTAAATTGTTTGGGGATGTACATGTAAACACATACATTCACTGTGTTGTCAGAGTGCTTTTGTAAGACAGTGTTACCAGGCAGCAATGCTGGTTTAATGTATTCCTTCCCATTCGTTCTCCATATTGATGTCTGTGCTGTGAGCTGGGCTGGGAAATTGATCCATGGCTTAAAAAAATATTTTTACAGCTGGACCAGTTAGCTGATGTGTTTTGCAGCACAGCCTCAGACGTGCCTTCCTGTGGTGCAGGAAAAAGCAAGAGTACATGAAGACAGGGAATTTCCTAAACTGATACTCTCACCATATAGTCATTTCTTGAAATCACAGCTTCAAAGTCCCCCATTACCTTTGTTTGTCTCAGGTTATTGAAGCAATCCACAAACAGGATGATGTATTCCTGGATTACACACTGCTCTGAGACAGACAGCTATTCTTCATTTTGTTTCCTTGTTCTTTTCCGTAGTAGGGCAGGCCCATTGGCTTCTGCTGTTTAACATATGCTAAACGTAGTTTAGCAACTATGTTCTTTTCTAAGGGTTCTGGAATCAGTTCTAAGGCCTGGCATCAGAGCGTTACTGGTAAATTTTTAAAACTACATATTTATGTTGTTTTCGGTTTGCACTGTAGGTGATTTTTAGTGCTAAAGTTTGGGTTGCTAAGGATAATAATTGTAATTTCTCACTTTTCACCTGACTTTCCCAAAGAATTATACTTCTATTGAGCCTTTTTCCTCCTCTCTCTCACCCATGAGTAAAGTATTACTGTCAGCCCCATTTTACAGGAGGTAAAGCTGAGGCACAAGGAATCACATAGCAAGCCAGTGGCTGAACTGAATACAGTTAATTGAGAAGTCTCTTATTTAGACCCGGCTTCAGATAACGAGGCAGCCTTCTTTCTCCTGAGGTATTGGAGACACAAATTCCAGCCTTCCACACTTGAAATGGTCAGACTGGCAGCTGGCTTGGGAACAGTTTGCTTACTGGTACAATAAGCTGATGGACTCATTCCAGAAGTTTATCTTTCAAGGAATAAAGGCTGAAGTAATAGAAGACCAGTAGGTGAGGCAGCAGGTGAGACAGGCTATAAGTATACGCTGTGAGGAATACTGGCAGAACAGAACTTTGAAAATTACAGGATCTTGATACTTATTGCCTCTATATTTGCCACTTGCCTGCCTATCCTAATCTCTAGCCTCCTTGCCCCCCAATTTTATTAGGGAATATTGTCCTAATTTATGAACCATTATAAAATGAGCCATCAACTCTCTATAATAAGCAGACTGGATATGTCTGCACCAGAAAATTGTGCTTGTTTGACTATGTCAGTGTAGCTTAAGTAGTACAACTCCCCTAGGGTAAAGACAATTATACCAGTGTAAAAGTGCATATCCAAATATAGCTCAGTCCCGAATGGGAAGGTACCTTTATACCAGTAATAACTAGGTCCACAGTAAGGCACAGATTTATTTCCTTAACATTAGGAACCTGAGGTGACAAAATTGGGAATATGGTTATTTTATAATTCATGTATATTCCAAGGAGACAGATAAAACCTTCAGAGGGGGAATTGGCCCACTTGAGGTCTGATTTACTGGCAGTAGTGCCTGTCTCTCTTCACTGCCTGGTCAGAGAACTTAACTAAATGCAGTTATCTAAAGTTTCTAAATTAAGTAAAAGGAATTTGGTCACAGGATTTCATCAAATGTATGGAGAAATTAAACTATTAGGAACAGTGTAGGATGGTTTGAATGCACCACTGCACAAATTTTAGCAAATCCCAGCCCTATTTTGAGATTTGGGAAAGTTCAGTGATTTTTTTTTTTTTTGAGTAATTTTGACAAGTCTTTTGAACTTGCGAAACAGATGAAGCAGGATTTTATTTGTCTTGAGTAGCAATAACTCCAACAAATTTTTGACTCTCAAGATGATTAGGAGACTAAAACACAGAGACTTTCCTGCCCCAAAGGGTCACTGCTGCTATGCACACACAACTAGGGAGTAAGCTTCTGGAGGAATGGTTGTAGGCATAGCTCTCTCAGGAGTTCTTGGATGGAGCTATCCTGCTTCTTTGTCTGGAATGGCCAGTTACCAGATTTTGACATTGGTAGTTGACTGGAGCATACTGGTCCACCTCCAGCCCACATCTGTCATACACAGTAGCAGCGGCAAGCTCTGCCCTATTTCTTCTCTATTTGCCTTTTTTATTCTGGAAGTAATATGCTATCTGGATGAAGAAATGTTCTGTTGTTTCTGAGCTTCCATTTTTCTCACTTAGCCTAGTATTGGGCAGCACTATCCATCTGAGCTCTGCAAGAAAAAAAAAAGTCCCATTGCTCATCAAGGAGAATCATAGAATCATAG
>VWZL01005921.1:937-70410 GCA_013396915.1 Stercorarius parasiticus | reverse complement strand
AGCCAGGTGTTGATCTGTCCGATGGANCACCTGAGGAGGCATGGGAGGTCTGGAGGGGACTCTCCTGCTGCCCCAAGCAGGTACCTGCTTCCATTCCACCCCCATCCTCTCCTAGTTCCCCTCCTTCTGTCTGGTGACAAGAGGGCAGCGGATCCTCTACCTCTCGTGGAGCCTCCGCCTGCTGCTTTTTCCCTAAGGATGGCAGGGTGTGGCTCCACCAATCGATCTCCCTTTCACACTCCCAAATGGTCCTCAGTCTTTCCACTTCCTCCTTAAGCTCAGCCACCAGGCTGAGCAGAACATTTACCTGGTCACAGCGCACACAGGCGCTGTCTTTGCTGTCCTCCTGACAGAGTGACAGACATTCCACGCAGCCCGTCACCTGGACAGTTGCATGTCTCTCCGTCAGGTCCGTTTGGGTCGCTTTATTCCTTTTGGTTTTGGCTACAGACCGAGTGGAGACCATATTTTCTTTGTAGTCGATGCGGGCCTGCTTGCTCTCCTCTTGTTCCTCCACTCGCAGTCACCCGTCCCGCGCCGCACTCTGCGGTGGCTGGCCACTGCTGCTGCAACCCTCCTCTGGTGCTCCCAGGTGGTTCCACGGGTGACACCCAGGCAACGCCCACTTGTTGCCTGTTTGCTCAGTGCCCAGCGACCTGGTCGCTGCACTCCCGAAGGGCTTCTTTTATGAGGGGGGAGATATACTACAGATATTTCCATCTTGTGATGTCCAGATAGTTAAGTTTTATTTGTTGAAAGGTGCTGGTGACAGCCACTGACATCTCATAACAACAACAACACTGACTGAGACCGAGAATCCTGCATTTCCCAGGAGTCAGAAAACCATGCCCAAGGCAGATAACTAAATATCTTCAACTGAGGGGATTTCCTGGGCTTCATGTGGTTTGTCTACTTAGCAATTCACCATAGATTGTACTTTCAAGTACATGCCCAGTTTCACCTTAAGCCCACACAAGCTTTTTGCATCCAAGATGTACTTCATCAGGAAGTTCTAGAGTTATTATCTTTTGCATGAACTGCCCTCTCCTCCCAGCTTCATTTGCTGGCTCCTAGCTTCTGTATTGCAAGAAATGTTGGAGAGTCAAATCCCTGCCCAACCCCTCTGTATCACTCATAATTTTACAGACCTCTATCATCCCCCTATTTAGTTTTCTTTTCATCTGACTGAAATATCCAAACCTCCCCCCTTTTTTCTGACTTGAGAGTCTTTCCATACCCTTGGTTATCCTTCTTGCCTTTCTCGCAACATTGTCCAGTTTTTTTGCTTAAGCTTTTGAGCGGAAAAGGACTACAAACAAGTCCCACAACAGGCTGAAGTCCAAGGAAAAGCTCACCAATGTTTCACAGTCAATGTTAGCAGTAACTAGACTCCATGTATGTGTTTCATTCACACACGAAGGAACTGTCCAAGGCATGTACATGGTCAGAACTTAAGCTGATGTCGGAACATTTCTCCTTAAAACATAAAAGCGTGTCCACGCAACAACGCTCCAGAAATTGCCTCCAGAATTAGTACTTACCTTATTCCACAGATCCCACTTTGTGAGTTATAGTTACAGATGTTGACTCTTGCTAAATCAGCAGCCAGCCTACTTTTTAGTTTCCTACTCATGCAGACCAGAAGACCTACTCAAATGCTCTGCAGTTTATAACTCTGCCCTCTGAAGGGAAAATAGGGTGTGAGGAGCAAAAATGTATAGTCTTTCTGAGTCTGCAGTTAGGACAAGCCTCAGACCTGGTACTGGGATTGCAAGAGACACCAGGGAAAATTATTGCTCCAGAAAGCACTGAAAAAGTAGTTTTGCATTCTGGACTAAAGGAGAAACAAGAGCTGACACCTTTTCCCAAAGGATAAATAATACCAATGGAAGCACCTCCAGGCTCTGAGTTTGGGGAAAGATTAATATCACTTGGTGCTTGATCCTTCAAAATCTGCTGACATTGTTTCTAATATTATTGACAAGATTTTGCTAGCTAAAACCAGGAAGGTGCCACCTTTTGTACCCTAAAGAAAAAAGAAATAGGACACAAGAGGACATCTGAGGCAGGATTAGTCTCACTCCATTCAGACACCCAAGTCCCAGTTGGTCACAGAGCAATCAATACAGAGAAATCAGTGATTCACCTGTGCTAATGAAGGCACCATCCCAGTGATGACTGTAATTAGTCCCTGTGGCTTTGGGGCACCTTAGGGCAGATGCACCCTTCTCAGGTCTCTCCCCATCCAACCACCCTGGCTCTTCAGTTTGTGGCCTGGTAGCCTGGTTTGAAATCCTGCTGTCCCTGGAAGAGAGACTCTTTATCATCTCCAGCCTTGACGTTGCAGCGTGTCCTTGCTGTCCCCCATCCACATCCTCAGCTGTTAGAGGGAAAACAAGGCCAGGAACCCCACCCTTCACCATGTGTCAGTTTTCACGGCAGGTTGGGAGGTGATTCATGTTGGTTGACTTCATGTAGTCATGGACAAGAGTCAGGCTTATGTAAATGACCATATGAAATCCAGAAATGAGCTAAAATATTCATAACCATAACTGTAAATTAAGCCAGCTCCTAGATTTCCAAGTGAAAGCTCAGAAGCACTGGGAATTCAAAGTTATTTTGAAGCCCAAAGGCTTTTTTCCACTTCTCCATGAGAGAAGCCCCTTCCTGTCAGCACACTCTCTCTTTCCTGCCTCCTCAGACACTGTCCTAAAATCACCCCCCCTCCAGCCTCCAAAGGGACAGTACTTGCCTGTGCTATGTCCAACCTTCCAAGAGACGCTACTTGCCTGTGTTATATTTCAGTACAGCTCCTGCCAGGAAATCAGCTATGGAGGGATGGTGATAGTGTTGTGTTTATTTAGTCCTAGCCCTGTTTAATTGGGAAATATTTGTATTTTATAGGCAACAAGAAAAAAAGTCAGTATTACTTAATAGGTAGCATAAATAAATTATGGCAGGGAACATGCGTCCCCGTTTAAGATGATGGTTTGAACAGTTCCCAACTATTCCAGCACAATGTATTTCTTATGAGCAAGAATTTTTTCCCCTTTTTGCTCACATCTGCCAATAAGTGACTCATGCAAGTGGTCTCTTGTCTGCAAGGGAGAAAGGTAACATAGTGTGATAGTCAAGCTAATGACATGCAGGAGACTTTGTTTGATTGTCCCAGTCTAATGGGAGATTATCATCAAGGCACTTCCCTTTGCTTTGCTACAGTTTTCTCATACGACAATAATCCTCACCTCACCTAGAAAGGCCTGGGCACCCCAAAAGCTGATCTCCTCTTTCAGCTCTGCCAGGTGGTTGAAGCAAAGATAATAAAGAGTGGCCTCTCTTATTTCTCTCTATTCCAGCTCCAACACTGCTTTGGATAAAAAATGCTTTGTAAGGTCTATGTGACACAGGGTGTAGAAGGCCAGTGTGAATGCAGATCTGCTTTGCACATTTATATTTGACTGCGTGTGGTTCAGAAGAGTAAATATGTCTGTGCTAAGGAAAGCTGACGGTGAGTTGGAGCATGAGACAAACGGAGACTGAACAAATGCAGTTCAGCACTGGGGGTTGTTAAAACAAGTGTATTAAATAGTCATAATTCTCAGTCAAAAAATGTCTTTTCATAAAAGCCCACCTGGGCTACGAAGGAAATGAACATTGCAACAAGTAAAATACATAAACAAGAAAATTTTTGTTTATAGCAGTGCTGCAACATTATCAGTCGAGTTAATGAAGCCAAGTTTCATGGACTTGGGTTCTGCACTCTGTCCTTGTCTCACCACGGTGTCCCAGCCCCTCCCTTGCACCCAGCATCCCCTCCTTTCCCTGCTTCACTGCACAATCCATCACCTCCTCTCCACCCCATGTGCTGCTCTAACCAGTCAGCCAGAAGAACCATTCTTGCTGACTGCTCAGCTTTCATCTCAGAGAAGACGAGGGATTGGAATATAACTGCCTGTGTTCTGTTCCACGCTCTTCTAATCACTCATCAATGTTCATAAGTCTTGTACGTACCTAATTCCTTGGAGAGCTCTACCCCTCTGTCTGGTACAACTAGTGGGTTCAACCAGCAACAGGGAGAGGCAGGCAGGCAGATGGAAAATCAACATGATCATATCAGCCCTGTGTCCTGCACAATCCAGGTTAAAATCTAATGAGGGAAAGGGGACGAAGGCACGAGGCCAATAATTTTGAAGGTATTAAATGGAGAAATACGATGAGAGAAGCTACATTCCACAGCTGTCAGGACCCTAGGAATTTGTTTGCAATATTTTTAGAAAAGACAGACATTGTAATAAAAATAAGTGCCCATTTCCAGACATAGATGATCAAGCTTTGAGGAATGATGGTGGGACATTCAATACATATTTGTGTCCTGTAGTTAGCAAGATGCAGGAAGCTGGACTCATATCGTGAGAAACAACTTTCCAACCCCCCTGTAATGAAAAACGGTGTTTAATATCATCTCCTAGGGTCATATATTTGCAAGTCAGTAGGCCCAGATAACTCCCCGGAGAGATGACTGGCTGCAGGACTAGAGCTTTGGCAGATTCCTAAGCAAAGCAAGTTGTTCCCCAGACATGTGCGACTGATTTCAGGGGTCATAAATAGACTCCTCCCCTCCTGCCTTTTTTTTACCTGGGCCTGAACCCTGGAAAACCAGTCTGGTTGCTGCTCATGCTAAGGGAGTATGGGGATGACTAGTCATATCACAGAGAAGAAAAATATAGAAAATATCATAGCAAAGCATTAATATACATTTGGCCTATTCTTACAGTCTTCCCTAGATAACTGCTCTTGGCCACGGTTGCAAAGAGGATATTGGGAGAGGGGAAACCTTAGACTGGACCCAGAATGGCCAATCTTAGGTTTTTACATGAAATTTGGTTTTCTGGATCTCTTTCCTTGCTCAAAAAGGAAAAGGGGAATAGCTGGCATAACTATGCACTTATTCATCTGACATTAATTCAGGAAGGCTTAAGAAAGAGACAGTACAGGGTCAAACAGATAAGGAATTCATATACGATACTACCACTGGTGCCAATCAGCATGATTTTAAAGAAGGGAAGAAAAAATTTTCAGATGAGACCATATTATGTTTTGATTGAATGAGTCTGGTTGATAAAAGTAAATGCATAGATTAATCTGTGCACACAGGTGCCTTTCTGGAAGACAGAGATGAGAAAAAAACAAGTTATGAGGTCTAATGCAGAGATTACTGGGTGAAATTATAAGATTTGTGTTTTACAGTGAGTTAGACAAGACGAGCTGCAGCTACTTACTTACATACTCACCCGAAAATCTGGAATTAGAGTAATTATATTTCTGGATGTCTCTCATCGGGTATTATATAATTATGTAATAATCAGACGTCCACTTCAACTTGTCTGTGTTTACTGCTGTGTTATTTTGAACATGATTAATTCAAGGTGTGTTTTCTTTTTTTCCTGTAATTCTCGGCTGAAATAAATATTGAAAGCTGTCTTTGAAAGCCTTCTCCAGTGTCTGTTTGTGTTGAAAATACTTCTCCTCAGGATGTTGAGGGATGTGTGTATTTAACCCCATCTGAAAGTCAAATGAGTCCTTGACTATTCTGCCGGTCTAATTTGATTCACTTTGTTTATTAAATAAGAACCAGATGGCAAATAGCCTTAGGGCCGCTTAGTGACATAAAAATATATATATATTTTTTATTCAACACCACTGGTCTCCACCATGCTGCAAAAAACTGTGGATTGACTTTCATCCAAAGATGGTAACTTTGTAGCATTACAGATCGCATCAGAATCACTACTCTGAAAGGCTTCTCTTCTAATGATGTTCATAAGTGCTATTATTAGGATTTTATTAGAATTCGCAACTACTTCATCAGACTCAATTCTGCCTGGTGTTTTTTACAAGCGCAGACATTGACAACTCCCTCAAAGTGACAGCTTCATCTTTGCATTGGTGTCATAAACACCAAGATACTGAGTATTTTGAATACATATCACCCTCTCCCAAAAAAACCTTCTTCTCATGCTCTGGGCCACAGGTTTCTGCTCCATCTCTTCATCCCAGAAGCCTGCCTTTCACACCAAAAAAAAAAAAAAAAAAAAAGGGACATCTCACACCCCTTAACCCTCAATGCAACAGGTACTTACCTACCTGAGATGGAGATGTTCAAAGGTTAGACCTTCTCAAGCTGAGCAGAGACTTGAATCCAGGTTTCCCATTTCTCGGGTGTGTTCCTTAGAGACGTGTCTCTCCTGCCCAAAGCGGCACCTCCTTCCCCACCCATTTCTCACAGAGGAATGAGTAATGGAGACGTCTTCTCTGATGCTTGAGTTAGATTGGGAATTTTCCTTCTACATGGTTTGTTCTTGGCATGGTAATGGCTGACTTTGAGTCTGGCTTTTCAAAGCAGTGTCAAAGCCACCTAGCAACATCCATGCTATTAAATCAACTACTACCACTGGTATGCAAATGTCTATATGCTCCCTGGCATGTTTTTGAGGTAGGTCAACCAGCTCTCTCCTAAACAGCTCTTCGGCAGTCTAGGGTTAGCACAGGTCAAAAAACAGTCCCCATTTCTGGTATGCATTGGGACAGATCATTTTGGCAAGTAAGGAAGTGCATAGCAGGATCTGTGTCGACCAAGTTGCTGTTAGACATAAGCCACCTTGTTTTGGAGGACTGTGAGTTTGCCAGCGTAAGTTTGGGTTCTCCTATGCTAGTTAACCTCCAAGTCTAAGAACAGCTATGTGTATTTAATGTATAATACAGACATACCTTTCCTAAGCTTGTGTCAAAAAGGTAGATTCTCCAAATCCCATCTAATCCTGGTAGTGCCAAGGTCCCACAAACCCTTGAATTATGGGTGCTAAGCATTCAAAAAGCACTGCACAATACACACATGTAGCACAACCTCATTTCTAATTGCAAATGCACATAATCTCTCACAGAGCAGCATTAGCAGAAACTATAACAACGCCAGTGCAAAACTATTCAACAAAACACAGAAAACCTTTGTTCAAATCCCTCTATGCTTATATGGGGCAGAAGCTGGTGTCCCCATCTCCCACAGGGTGGCCTTGTGTCTCCTAAGAGACTTTTCTCATTATCTGTTATCAAACCTGTTCCTCCTAAGTATAACAATTAATAATCATAGAATCACCGAATCATAGAACAATAACAATTAAGTGCTCATTAAGGCAGGGACTACATTCCAGCCCACCACATGAACTCTTTAGTTGCTGTAATATAAAAGCAATCACAACTTTTTTCTCTCTGGCCTATTTTGTGGTCATCCCTTCTAGGTGATTTCCCTTTAATAGGTGAAAGCTTGACTATTTGGAGTGAGAGGGGGAGTTTTGTGTTTTATTTTGTTGTTGTTGTTGTTTTTCCAGCTGTGTAAGTTTGACTAGTCAAAGATAATGTGTGTATGGTTGGACTCGATGATCTCAAAGGTCCTTTCCAACCATGAAGATTCTATGATTCTATGATAATCTGCAAATCTAGTGTTAGGACTCAAACTGAAGCAGTTGCAGAGAAGAGTTATTTGAACACCAGGAGTGAAGATTCTGGCTGGTTTGAGGAGACTAAAGATCAAAAATTGATAAAATATCTGATAAGAAATACACCAGGGGAAATAAGAACAGAGGATAAGAAAGTTATTTAAGGTAAAGAGCAGCAAAGTTGCCATGAGTAAAGGCAATTGGGAAAGCAGAAGAATGTTCCTGAAGTGGAGAGAGATGCATAACTCACTTCGTGCCTCGATTTTCCCATCCATAAAAAGGGGATTCTTCCTTAAAGTCCATTTTTACCCATTGGCACTAGCAGAAATACCCCATCCATAAGCCCTGGCCAGTGTAGGACTATCACACAGGTTTTTTTTTCCATAGTTTTGACTTCTTGTGTATGAAGATTTTGCTCAGGTAAAATCTGAATCTGTTTACTCAGCTTTAGTCACAGCACCTGAGCTTTGAGGAGTCATTTCTCACCTGCATATCAAATTTGCAGTGCAAAAGAGGTGCCCCGGTTGTGCAGTGCTCTGGATGTACTTCTAAACTGAAAGTCCCAGGTGGGAATAAGTCTTTCCCTGGTGGGACACCAAATGTTTCAAGTTTAAAGGCTGTGCTTACAGCTACATGGCCTGTTAACCTCCTCCAAATAGATCAGAGAACTATGTCCATCTGCTTTAACTGGCTTAGAATACTACCATTGAAAGTGAAGCTGCTCTGCCTTGTATTTTTCTTTTCACAGTCCAGGAAATACATTGATTCTTTGTAATAAAAATGTTTAGACACAGGCAAAAAAATGTTTATTTCAATGACCTTTTCCAACTTTCCAGTAGGAAAATTCAGACCAAAAAGCCTCAATTCCAATTACTCTTTTCATTTGCTCTGTTTCTTTGTTTTTTTAATTAAAAGCATCAATTTTGGTGGTGTTTCCAAGAAGACTTTGTTACAAGGTTTTGTTCCCTGAAATGAATGAATAAAGGAATCGTAATCAGACTGCTGGAACTCAAAGACTGCCAAAATGTCCCACATCTGGCACAATTAGGCTTTTATTTGTTAACCGCTTGTAATTTCCTTAAGACCCAGAAAGACACCACGGGGCAGATTGATGCCAGCCAAAACCAGCAAAATCAAATGGTGTTTAGTGAATTACTGTTCTAGGCCAGCAAATTTTAAGATTTTGATGAGAACTGTGGGAGGAAAAGCATTGAGAAAATATTGTCCTCGTTTGCTGGTACATGGAATGATTCTTCTTCCCATTGACTTTATTTGTTCATGTCGACGCACAGAAATGCGAAAGAGAATCCAGATTTATTTGAATATCCTTGCGTCCTTCTGCCTTGGTTTTCTTCTTCGTCTCCATGCAGAGCTTCAGTTTAAGCACAAATTCCACGTCACAAGCTGTCTTTTAACGAATCTTCCCGTGACCACATCTCTTTCAGTCTTCCTGTGTCATCTCCTCTTGTTCTACCAACATGCAAAGGGAATTCAAGTTTCCTAACACAATTGGTCATTTCAAGTGCACGAGTTATGATTTCCCTTTTCAGCCAGATTTTTCCCTAAAACCATTGGACGCTGGGCAGCACTATTATAAAACTGACTTATATCTCTTGTGGATCTAATGTCCACATTAATAATGGTATTGGAGCTGCACCCACTTGCATAGGCAGAATTTACCCACATGATTGTCAATGAATTTAATCTCATTTTGCCCCTCTGAGGTTGTAGCACATGACCATAAATGGATGCAAATTCTTCTGGATCTTGCAGAACACAAACACTGGGGAATGTGTTAAGCTGTTTCAGAGCTTAATCAAAGTGACGAGAGGAGACACACACCCAGTCCCCACTCCTAAATGGTAATTGTTAATTATCTTCTGTTTGGATTTGCAAATATGGAGAGAAAAAAAAAAAATCAGGAATATTGCAAAGGGCAAAACTATACAGTTTGAGGAGCACTGCCAGGAATTCCTTCCTTCAGAAGCCAGTTGTGAATGTAAACCACTGGCAGAAAGCTCATTTCTAGCAATAACAGCTATGTCATGTTTCCTGGAACACAGGCAATGTGGAGTATCATAGGAAAAGGAAAATAAACACCGGTTCACTTTCTGAATCACCAGTCATAAATTCTCACTGAGGAAAAAAAAAACCACCACACACACACACACACAACTCAAAGGAAGTTAATACAGTACCAGAAGAGTTTTCTGACCCCCTCAACTGATGCGTCAAGTGGAGCTAATATCCCCCCTTTCTAAGCTGGCATAAACGTATAGCACTGAACAATGAGAATAAAACAAGGACAAACCACATCCTCCTTCACTTTCTGAAGTGGGACGTGTTGGAAAGCCAGTCATTCCATCTGTTTTCCCTGGTTTTTAAACTCTGATTTTGCCACTTTACCAGGTCCTTTTTCCTTTTCTCTCTCTTTTTTTTTTTTCCTTTTTTTTTTTTTTCCATGTTACTTGCCTTGGAAGAGAGATGGCAAATCACACAAAGTCCCATGACAGTGCCTCCCTTGGTGGCCAAAATTTAATTTAGTGTCTTTAAAAAGTATTAGGGATTGATCCTGAGCTGGTGAAAATACACATAGCACAGCAGAAACTATGCTGATCTATGCTATCAAAATCTCTAAATGCACAAGGACCGGATCGCATCTCCCACTGCTTGTAAAAATTGGGGGTAGCTGGTACCAAGAGAGTTGGGGCTTAGACTTCCATCTCATGCTCTGCATTAAAAACAGCACTGGGTGTATGTTGCATCAAGCCATTTCAGGTGTGGAGGTCCCCCCTGGATATTGCTGTCCTGGTGAACACAGGCAGGACTGCCAAGGCTTATTGGAAACTTTGCTGGACCAAAGGGGAGCAGCACAAGGACCATTCTGGTTCTCCAGTTTGGCCATGGTTTCATTCTGCTCAAGTCTAAGCAAGCCAGGCAGTGTAAACCTGGACAATCACATGGTGAGTTAGACCTCCAAAACTCTTGCCTGGCTTACGCCAAAAAAGAGAAAAACCTCAGAATGAGGAATTCCCCAAAGGAAGTTCTACCTGGAGGGATTACTGGGAATATCAGTGCAACATGAAGCTTGGTGTCTTTATCCAGTACCTGCATAACTGAACCCCAGGAGCCCTGTTTGGAGCCCATAGTTGACAAGATGTGGTGATGTAGGGAGGCTCCATGCCGCTTTTGACATCCGACACCCTCTGAAGCTGTTCCAGCAGGCTGAAGGAGTCACCGTGGCTGATCTGTATCTCCTTTAAGCAGCCCCGTCGGATGGCTCTCCAGAGAGATGGCAAAAGATCAGTATCTTCGTGCTTCAGAGAGACAAATTGTTAGCTCTGGTATAAGCAACAATAGAGGCTTTGAGGACATTGGTGACCAACTGCACCGAAGCATTCCTTACCGCACACTTACCTCCATTATATCCCTGCTAATCACCTCGCTGCCTTTCAGCAGTGAAATGTTATCACCCTTCAGCAAAGGCATCAAACCAGAGCTGCAGAGGGATTGCTAACACCGACCTGCCCTTCTCATCAACATGAAAGGCAAAAGAGAGAAAGCCTGTTCGGGGCTTCATTGCGCTGTTGGGAAAGGATGATGGGCAGGTATTTTGGCTAGACAAAACCTCTTAAAGAGCAGGCACGGGACAAGTCAGATGTGTTGCCTTCCTTTGTCTCCTGCTACTCAGTGTTTCTCAGGCCTTTTAGTCTTTTTTTTCTTTGCTTTGCTATTTATTGGTCTTGTTGCTTTGCAATAGGACAGCCGCGTTCTGCCCTGCAGTTTTGTCAACGTGCCCTCGGCAAAATGCTCCATCAAAAATGACTCCTAACGGGAAATTGGGCTTTTGGATTTTGGTTTTGTGACTTGTGAAATATGCCTACTTCCTTCAGAAAAACAAAACAAAACCACTAAAAGTATGTATTTTAACCTGACTGTAAGGGTTTGATGCAAAATGTCAATATTTTGGTAAAGATGTACAGCTGCAGTGCCTCATGGGCTTTGTTTTTCTTTATGCTTCTGTTTTCTAATTGGCAAAGGGAGGCACTCAGAAATACTCTCTCTGTGACAGTGGTTGGGGAGAAGATCCCAACTCAGTTAAGAAGCAGATGAATAAATTCTGGAGCACGGTGGTTTGATGTGCAATATGTTTGTGTGACTTTTCAGCCCTGAGCTCTTGGATTTTGTTTACCCTTATGTAAACTGGCTACATCTGAGTATCATACATACATACTGTCACACATGAACCCCATCTGCATAAGCTTGCGATTCTTCCACGCCAGCCTTTGTTCTGGACCTTGATGATAAGCCCAATGACAACACTGACAATACAGTTACCTATTCCTGCTCTGGGTGGTAGGTTGGACTAGAGATCACTTCCAAACAGCACATCTATATTTCTATGGCTGTGCCACCTAGCGTTTATCATCTGTAAAAGAAGTCCAGGATGACTTACTAAGATGGAGACACTGACAGTAGTAGAGAAAAATCCCCATTCTTTATGTTCAAGGATTTAAAATCATTAATTTATTGTTAGACCACTCAATATTTTACCAAATCAACCATGTTGTGATGGCTGTTGAGGCAAAAGTAATTTAAAATATCCCTACCCATTTTTACTTTTTGTTCCCCTTCTCAGTTTACTGACCCATGCTCCTTTTCTCTGCTAGCTGTGTTCTAAATCAGATCAGCAACCAATGCAAACAAAATCCCAAAACCAAGCCCAAAAATACTGCAATGCACTTCGTTTTTTGATATAAGCACAAGTGAGGCTGATACATTTTAAAAATCATCACTGGTGGGACAAATTACCATCTGTAGATTCCTTTCTCTATTAACTACAAAGGGAGATTAAATATATAGGTTCTTCAAGACACACACCTTTTAGGGGTTGATATAAGGAAGATGAATCCTATAATAAGTGTTTTCAATAAATTAACATACTTTGGTGGTTGAGTCAAGCCCAGGTTTTATGAAGACAAAAATCGGGAACTCATACCTAATATTCTAGTTTGATTTTCCATGCCAGTTGGAGGTGCAACTCTGGAGCTCAGCTAGCAGTGAGCTAATCTATTTGCTGTGTGGGCTCAGCACCATATAAAAACATCCAAAAAAAGCTTAATTTTAAATTAAGCTTAGAAATTAGTGTGAGATAGAGACTACTTCCCAACGACTGCTTGCATGAGGCCGTCCTGGTTTGGGAGCTAAGACTTTTTAGCAGTGTGGACACAGTCTATCTTAGCCCAGCTGGCCTTAGCACCAGAGAACAGCCCTGTAAATATTCAATTGGTAGAGGTGCAATCAGTGGTACCCTCCCCTGGCCTACATCACTATTATGAACTGGCATTAATTAAAAATTCACCCTCCAACTGGTGTATCTAACACATGCTCAATTTATTTTATTTTACATTTTTTCATGGAAAATCCCAAGGCGTTGAATTCTCCCACTGTTTAACATCCCCCCTAATTCTTTGGCTTCTCACTATTTATACTTCTCAGGATTTACTCCAAGGGTGGAGGTGGTGGTGTTGGGAGATGAAATTGCTCTGTTTTTCACGAACAGAAGTTTTCAATGGGTAATTTACTACTGTATAATTAAGCTGCAGATTTAGTTTTTACTTGGAAATGTTTTAAAAAGGAAGCCAACTATCTGGTCAGATTTGTGATGTGCAGTTGATGAGAAACAGAAACACAAAAGGCTGATCAGAAATCCAGAAATGGTTCAATAGAAAGAGGTCTCGTATCCTCCAGAAGAAGCTGAGCAGAGGTTAATACTACCAGTAAGCTTCCAGTATTGCCCCAGTGAAGATACATAGCCATTGAGAGAGAGCTCCTGTTTTGAACAACACAGGGCTGCCCACTATAGGCAGGGAGTCCGTCTCTGAGACTCCCTTCCTACTGATGCAGAAGTGAAATGTAAGAGGGTGAGATTCATAATAGTTATCTACAATGTGGCCAAACTAATCACCCCAGGCTCCCTTAGCGAGCACTGGAGAGAAATAAGCTCCATGGAGGAGCTCTCTCCTGGATGTCCAGGGAGAAAGTCAATTGTCTTGTCCTGGACACTTTCTTAAGATAATCACATCACAGGTATCACAGCCTGAAAACCTATAAGGTCAGTTCAGAGGATGACAGCTGGTCCATCCCATCTTCTGAGATGTATGAGATGTATGTGCCTCATGAAGATATTTGCCTTCTGGAGGTGTCATTCTCTATTAAACACAGGGAAGGACTGCACAACTACTTAGAGAAAACCTATTTGATTTGGCTGAAGTTAGGTGAGAGGTATCTTACACAGAAAGAAGAAGATGCTGATTCAGCAAGATACTTCAGCTCATGACATTTTCCAGCTTGGAAGAAGTAACATAGCAGTTCTGTAAGTGCTTTATTCTGCCCTCCTTTCCCTCCCTACAGATATTGCTACTTAATTTTTAGGTCTACTGTAAAGCCAATATACTGAAAGGTGTAGTTCCTTACTGTGCCCCAGTGAGAAGACTAGAGAAAACCTAACAGACCAGGCTCTTTCTCATTTTCAGATCTCCATGGAGCTTTCTCTTCTTTTGATTTTGGCACAGCATGAATGCCAGTTATACCCCTCCCGTTCTATTTTGATGTTTAAATCAGGCATTGTCATGGATAACCTCTTGGTAATCCAGTAGAATCATCTTTATCAGAATTTTATCTCCCATGCAGTGCCTTTCCCGAAGCAAGTATGAGTCTGAGAATCATAATCCCTAGTTGTTAGGTAGGAAGCTCTAGCCTAGCTTATGGGGATTCCTATTTTTAGCATGAACTACTCTGTCTACAAGATGAAAAATCACCTTGAAAGTAGGTTATTCCATATTCATCTCATACAGGGCTATCTACAGCTCTGTGAAAACTGTGGCGTTTGTAAATACAGGACTTTGTGAAGGCCAGAAAAAAAAAAATCTCTAAGCATAGACAAACACCCAGAAGGTAAGTCCATGAGAGGTAGCAAATACGATAATATCAGCAAGTCCCTAAATTTTCATTTTCAAAACATGAACGAGGAATAAGATTCCTGTAATTCAACCCTTCCTAGCCTTTTATTGCTGATGGCTCTGAGAAACAGGTTACTGGGCTACATGGGCCTCCATTCTCCTGTATTTATATCTAGAGTGTCTGCAGAAGTCAGTGGTTTTGGTTAGCTGGGGCTAGGACTCCTTCATAATGGAAAGTCTTCCAACACTTGTGTTTTTATGGGCTGCTATAGGAGCCCATCAGAGACCCAACTGAGATCCAGGTCTTACTGGATGAGTTACTGTAGAGATAAAAAGAGCATCTGTAGAGATAAAAAGCATCTGACATCTGCCACCCTATCTGAAAAAACAAATGGCATGAAAAAGAGCACAACAAAGAGACCTGGTCAAGGTCAAAGAGCACTGCAGTGCTAGAGGAACAAGACAACCCATGTCCATCAGTCCCAGGTCAGTGTCTCCACTGGGCACACCGCTGCATGGGTTGAAAGAAGCCATCTGACCATAATATCGTCCAGGAGCACAGTGTCTGCTCCCAGGGCCTTGTTTTTCCAAATATGGCAAAGCGCCTGGTCTTCCCCTCCAGTAACTTGGGCCCTTGGTAAGTACAAAAATAGCAAAGCAGGCCAGACAGCTCATGTTCCTTCCCATGAAGGATGGGGCAGCCATTTGCTCTAAGTCATCACTGTGAGGATCCTCTTTCAGAGGGTATGTCAGTACAAGGTTTTCGAGAGGCTCTCCCAGGCCACATCTCTTTCCTTGGTATCTGGGGCTTGTTGATCCTGGCACACCACCTGGGAACAGGCAGGAGGCCAGCCTAACAGATTGGCATGTGTGCAGGCAGGGAAGGAAGCTGAGCATCTGGCTTTAAACACCGGGGCTCAGATTTCTCTCTGAGGGTGTTGACAGGAAAATGCATGCCAGCACTCCACTGCTGCAAGGACTGCTAAGGGAGTAGGATGTCTCTGAGGGATTTGTTGTGACAATTTCACTTCTGAGGTCTTTCCTTCCTGCCTCCTGATCATCACAGAGCCATAAAAAAGGGTCTGAAAGAGCGAGTTCATCTCTTGAGACCCCACAGACTCAGCAATGTCAGAAGTCACCTCCACAAGCTCTAGAGCAGTTCAGATCTGTCAAATGAATGCCATGAGCCTCAGCGAGTGTAATTCTGTGTAGCTGATCGCATTAAACCGGATCTTATTGCTGGTGGACCTCACTCCATGCCACAACTTCACTTCAGCCCTAAAGTCAACACTGGCCACTAATGAAGAACCCACCTGCAGCATCTTCCCTCAGAAAGGAGCAGGACATAAGGAAAAGAAAAAAGTTCTAAGAAATAAGAGATTAACTGAGGCGAGGTAATGCGTTCAACATACTCCTTATTTCCTTGACACCTTGGACTGGATTTATCTTGCCAGCTTTATCCAACTAAAGCTAGGCAGACAGTTTAGGCCAGTCCTTTTGGCTCCCTCCACAGTCTAGGGAGTCAAAAAGAGACCCCCAGAGTTTTGATGCATCTTAATACAGATGAGGCAAATCATCTCCTGGAGATGTCTGTGTCCTTTGACTACTGAGAGCTCAGATTTACCTTGGACTTCTTAGACAACTGGCCCTAAGCAAGATGAATCCCACTGCATTATTACAATGCCCTTTTTCCTTGTACTCAAAAGTAATAACTTACTTTCAGGTTTTAGCAGAATTCAGCTTTGTTAAACAGTCTGAGACCCCAAGACGAGAGACTTTAATGGCAACTTATTATCTAGACATGACTGGTGCGATAATTTTGCTCTTTACTGCTCTAAAAGGCTTTCCAGAGCTGCTAAGGAATGACAGAAAGGTTATTTAATAGCGAGGGCTTGGCTTCTGTAGAGGCAGCTGTTTAAATGACATCAGTATTACCACTCACAAATTGAACCATTTGCTGCCCGTATCACCCTGGAGAAAGAGAAATGGTGTTATTTCTTTTGACTTATTAAGAACTGATGAACACAGAAATCGTGGGGCTGATGGGAAGGTCCTTTACTATTGCAAAAATTGTGGTGCCAGCTCCTCTAAATGGGTTGGCTTGTCTGAGCAACCACTCTGTGATGAGAATGGGTCTGCTGAGAACCCAAGTAATAAAACCTATTTGTACTGAGTTACTAACAGTTTGGAGGGAAAGGAAAATATGTTTATTTGTCAATGGAAATTTTTTGCATATAATTCCAACATGTTTTTCATTGGGAGAGAAGTTGATGGGAAAAAAAGTCAAAATATTTCATCCTGTAAATAGAAAATTTTTTAATTTATAGTTGTCAAAAATTAAATAGAATTAAAGAATTCAATATTCTAGTGGCATTTTTCAAAGAGTAGAAAATTAAAATGGTTCATATTAAATAAAAATTAACCTTGACAAGCACTTTCTTAGCTCTACCAAAAATTGTCACCGAAACAAAGAATATTGTCAAACGCAGTTTTTCTTCTTAATCCTAGATCAGTGCCCTCACCATAAGACCATCTTTCCCCTCAGGAATGACCATGATAGGAAAGGCAAACAGCACCAATAAAATTTTTCAGAATGGTGTTGGCACAGCAACAGGAGTTCTGGATGGTCTCTGTGGTTTGCACACATATGTAAACTGGTGGGAGTCCACAGATCTGGCTTTCCTTCTGGGTCTCCCAGGCATTTGTGGTGCAATTTTGGAAAGGTTCCTATCCACAAGCCATTCCTCAGTTTCTCCATCCTTTGAGGGTTGCAATACTCACTTTCCACGCAGCTGGGAAGTTTTATAGGCTCCTGAAGGTGGGGAGAACACCTAGACTCGATAGATCAAGGCTACCTGAGGACCTGCATCTACATTATTTGATGAGAAAAGCTGTGTATTAAATCCACATCTTATCAGTGTCTAAAGCAAGAGACTGAACCAAACATCCCTGCAGTTATACACACAGGGACTCGAGGTAGAAACATGCCACTCATAGTTTAGGTACAAGACAGATTGTTCCCCAAAGAGGACCTTCTCCCCAGCTTTCCACAAAGCATCACTAGTTTCCGTGAGATGTGATGCCCCAGAGAAGAAACCTGCTTAATATGCTGAGGTGAGGGAAATGGCATGTAAATCAGAGCTGTCACCCCTTTCCTGACCTGCGCTGCAGCACATACTTCTGTCCGAAAGTATGTTTATACTGGAGAACAGATATATGTCCAGATTGCAAATATATAAGTGAAATTGTAGGAAAGAGAGCCAACACTGCTTCACTTCAGACCCTGGTATCTGAATTATCCTAGGTTTTATACGTGGGATATAAATACCTACATATGTGAGTACAAATACACACACACACACATACTTGTACAGTCACAGATGTGAGAAGATGGCTGAGAACATTGAGAAGATGGCTCTCCTGCTGCCAGAGCCGGTTTGGTTTCAGTTCTACCTTTCAAGCATCATGAACTTCATGCAGGTGCCCCTCCAGAGCATTCACCAAGGCAGAACCAACTTGCAACCAGCAAATTCAATTCCCAATACTCCACCATTGCCACTTTGAGCTGAGCTCCTTCAAAGCTATCCAGGTGTCCGTGCTCCATGTGTCACTGAAATTCTGACATCTGGCTCCAGGCAAACCGTGCTGGGATCCGTGCTCTGCACCAGTATATCAGTGCTTTGGGTTCTGAGAGCCGTTATCCCAGGAGGAGTCACAGGTTGTGGACCTAACAGGAGATAAAAGAAACTGCTATTTTCAGGTAGGGCCTAATACTGAGTTTGCAGGCTGTGGGTCTCTGTCCCATGTACTTGTCATCTGTGTTCGATAACAAAGTGGGGGAACCTAAACGTAGGCTTGTCATTGAACAGCAGCTGGCTTGGATACATGGATTGGCTCATATGAACTTTAAGCTTGTTCCTCTGAGGCAAATGCCAGGGTGTTAATGGACTGTAAGAGCTAATGCTCGCCAGCACTGGGTCTTCCAGGGGACAGGTTGCTTCTGGAAGGTGGTCACAATGCTACTGCAGCCAGAAGGGCTTCAGCTGAGGGATGTTTGCCACCAGCTGGTTCCACAACACTTTGTGCTTCCTCTACCTAGGTCAAGCTACGCAACAGGGAGTAACACCTTCCAGCTAGGCTCCTTTGAAAGCAGGTCTTCATAAACCAGCATGCCCTCAGTAAAACACTTGCTCCTGCTTGGTGGTTCTCCTATATCTGACAATGCCAGGCACCAAAAAGGATTAAAATAAAAACTAAAAAAACTGAAGGACAAGTCTGTGTGTGAGGGAGCCCAAAGAGAGAGCCAGCGGTGAGACTCCTTAATATGTAAACCTCACCAGGTCTGCCTTGGTTAATTACTACTACTAATTACTCCTACATGTGCAACCAGCACATCACCAATGCTAAGCCCTTCCCAGATGCAGGAATGTTTTGTGATCCTGTTTAGGGCCCATCAGGGAGGAGTAATGGGTGGGGCAGAAAGGAGAGATCCCATTTACCAAGGGACAGGAATCTGCCCGTTGCAAAGCTCCAGAGGCTGCGGACAGCCGCAGTCAAGGATAAAAAGCTGGAGTCTGGAGGGAGTTCCTGCAGGAGTGAACTCACACGCTGTAAAGCAGCAAGTGCTTAAGGCCAGACCCCATAAATCCACCAAATTAGATGCTGGTGACATTATAGACCCATTTTGTTAGTTTTTCCAGCTGAGTTGCAGACCACAGAAAATGATTTATACTCCAGGAGTTGGGATGGTGGGGGAAGGGAGAGCAGGATGGGGGAAGGGGAAAAGGGGAGTGACCCATGGTATTTAAATTTCTAATCAATTCCTTTCTTCAGGAAGGAAGAGAAAAAGAAAAGAGAAGCCTGCTCCTGGTGCTGGGAAAATGGAAAATACAAATTGGGGGTGAGGGAGGACCAGAAAGAAAGACCTAAAATCCTCCTTCCAAGCTGCATCTGGAGGGGAGCGAGGCACCAGCTACCCTGGAAGGGGAAGGGCATGAGCTGTGGCAAGGACAAAATAAAGGGGAAAGGAATCATAGAATCATAGAATCTTCATGGTTGGAAAGGACCTTTGAGATCATCAAGTCCAACCATACACACACAAAAAAAACCCCCCAAATCTCTATCACTAGAGCATGCCCTGAAGTGCCAAATCTACACGTTTCTTAAATACCTCTAGGGATGGTGACTCAACCACCTCCCTGGGCAGGCTGTTCCAGTGCCTGACCACTCTTTCAGGAATTCTTCCTAATACCTAATCTAAACCTCCCCTGCTGCAACTTCAGACTGTTTCCTCTGGTCCTGTCATTGTTCACCTGGGAGAAGAGGCCAACACCCATCTCTCTACAACCTCCTTTCAGGTAGTTGTAGAGGGCAAGGAGGTCTCCCCTCAGCCTCCTCTTCTCCAAACTAAACATGCCCAGTTCCCTCAGCCTCTCCTCATATGGCTTGTTCTCCAGACCCCTCACCACCTTGGTAGCTCTCCTCTGGACCCGCTCCAGCACTTCAAGGTCCCTCTTGTACAGAGGGGCCCAGGACTGAACACAGTACTCGAGGCGAGGCCTCACCAGTGCCGAGGACAGAGGCACCATCACTTCCCTACTCCTGCTGGCCACGCTATTCCTGATACAAGCCAGAATGCTGTTGGTCTTCTTGGCCACCTGGGCACACTGCTGGCTCATGTTAAGCTGGAAGATGTGGAGCCAGGGTTCACCACATGCATGGCACACCTGGCTTGTAGGAATATTACACAGAGCTCTTTGGCCTCTGACATAGACTTAGCAGAAGACAACCTTAAGAACATGGCCAAAGTGTTTCTTCTTCTTGAAAACTAGGCACCACTGCCTCTGCGGCTGGCACGGAGAGCTAAGCTGGAGCGGAAACAAACCACTTTGGCTTTAACTTGACTAGAAAATCAAACTGTGAGAGTAACTGCTTGTCTGACAAAAAACTTCAGAAATCTGTCTGAACACTCTTGCCTCTCAGTATTTACCCGGGTTTTGATGGATAACGAAGACTTATCTAAGGGTCATCCACAGCTGAGACTAAACTGAGTCATTCCCCATGCATGTCACCAGTCATGAGATGGATGACCTTCAAAACCAAGTGAGATGATCAGGCCTTCAGGACCTGCACCACCAATTCTTAAAAGTCACCTGCAGAGGGAGAGTGTTACATGGTAGTAAGATCCACTGGGCTGTGAGTTAGCTCCATCAAAATATTCTGTTTAAGTTCATTGGAAACTTCTCACTGAGCTTTTCTACTCTCTCAAGTCGTGTTTATGGATCTAGACAGAAATCCCACACTAGAGGTGCTGGAGCGGGTCGAAAGAAGGGCAATAAAGCTCGTGAGGGGTCTGGAGAACAAGACTTATAGGGAGCAGTTGAGGGAGCTGGGATTGTTTAGCCTAGAGAAGAGGAGGCTGAGGGGAGACGGGAGACCTTATCTCTCCCTACAACTACCTGAAAGGAGGTTGTAGAGAGGTGGGGGTCAGTCTCTTGTCACAAGTAACAGGCGATAGGACAAGAGGAAACAGTCTCAAGTTGCACCAGGGGAGGTTTAGACCAGATATTAAGAAAAATTTTTACACTGAAAGCATTATTAAGCATTAGAACAGGCTGCCCAGGGAAGTGGTTGAGGCACCATCCCTGGAGGTATTTAAAAGACAGGTAGACACAGAGCTTAGAGATATGGATTAGTGATGGTTTTTGTCAAGAGTTAGGCTGATGGTTGGACTAGAGGATCTGAAAGGTCCCTTCCAACCTAGGCGATTCTATGATTCTACTATGTTAGACACCAGTGGTACCTAAAGGTAGTTCATCACCCCAAAGCTGATAGCTTAAATAAGTAAAATACATCATACACTAAACATTTGTCTCCCCAGGATAATTCAACTGTAGAGATTTAAAGTGAGGTGAGTCAAACCCTGCCCTGTATGAATCTCAGTTCTTGGCCATGAGGACTACTGCTGAAAGCAACAGTTTGAATTTACCACTAACTGCTTTTCCCAAGCTTCATAGCAGCTGCCTGCTGCAGCCTGTGCAAGCTGCCACAGCACTGGCATCTTCTGATGGATTTCTCTAAGATAAGTAGATCATGGTTGTATTGGATCTGGCTGGTATGGAGTTAACATTCCCCATAGTAGCCCTCATACTGCTGTGTTTCGCATTTGTAGCTAGAAAAGTGTTGATAACACCCCTGTGTTTTGGTTACTGCTGGGCAGTGCTCAAACAGCATCAAGGCTGTCTCTCCAACCCACCCACCAAAGGCGAGTAAGCAAGAGCTGGGAAGGGACAGAGCCAGGACAGCTGACCCAAACTGACCAAAGGGATATTCCACACCACATGATGTACTCAGCAATAAAAATTAAAAGAAAAGAGGAGGATGGTGGACTTTTCGCTATCAAGATATTTGTCTTCCGAAGCAACCACTTCCCAAACTGAGGCCCTGCTTCCCAGGGCTGGACATCACTTGCTGATGGGAAGGAAAGAATAAATATTTTTGCTTTTCTTTGCTTCCACGTCTGGCCTTTGCTTTTCATTATTAAACTGCGTTTATCTCGACCCATGAGTTTTTGATCTTATTTTCTCCCCCTATCCTGCTGAGGAGGGGAGTGAGAGAGTGTCTGGGTGGGCATCTGGTAGCCAGCAAAGGTCAGCCTACCACAGTGGTCACACATGGCCCATGGGGCAACGAAATGTAATCAGAGCCTTGGTACTGTGTGAAAGTTCTGGACTGTGTCTCCAAAAGGGATTAGGGGCTAAAAAGGACCCTGTCAGAGGCCACATGCTCAGTGGAAGCAGCTGAAGAGCATCACATGCCCCCTTCAACCAACCTGGTGAGTCTTCCGAAAGTCTGTTATTGTTTTCTCTGTTATTGTGTGTTATTGTTTTCTCTTTCCCTCAGGTCATTCTTGGGAAAAATTCAGCTTATACTCAAAGTGGAAAAGGCTGATAAAAAAAAACCAACCAACCAACCAAACAGCACTATTATAGCATTTTTGCAGATGAGGAGAGACTGAGTGATAAAATTATGTGCCAAGGGCCACACAGAAGGTCCTAGAGAAAGTTAGGACTTAAACACGGAACTTCAGACTAACAGACCACTAGTTCATACAGTCCTTTCTCAACACACACAAAAAAAGATTATTTTCTTTTCCTTTCTTTTCTTTTCAGTCCTAAAGTTCAAGTTTGCTCCCTTTCCCAGCTGGGCCTGAAATTCACTGCCTTCTTATCTGGAATTGCTCAGCATACTCGATCACTGTCTTAATCACTATTCAATTTATTGGAAAATACCCAGAACAAACTTGGAGGCAATGTGCAATATATGGGTAAATCACAGCTGTTTCCCGAGCTATCTGTTAAATTCTTCCCCCACCAAACTGTCCTCCCTGTCATTGCATTATCATTACTTTCAAACTCTAAACATATTTGTTAGCTTTGTTTTATATGAAGAACTCCTGCCCACGCTCCAATCCCTCTTCTCTGTCCACCTGTTGCTGAAGGGGTTTCTCTGACCAGATATAGATACCTGCAATCATAGAATCATAGAATTGTTAGGGTTGGAAGAGACCTTAAAGGCCATCTAGTTTCGACCCCCCTGCCATGGGCAGGGACATCTCCCACTAGATCAGGTTGCTCAGAGCCCTGTCCAGCCTGGCCTTAAAAACTTCGGACAGCTTCCTTATATGCCCCCCATTCCAGCTGTCCTTTCTTCCACTCCTTATAAAGTTTCTTTTTGTGTGACAATGTGTCCGGGAGCTCCCGATTCATCCAGGCAGGTCTCCTAGCATCCTTTCCTGCCTTCCTCTTTGTCGGCATAGTTTGCTCCTGGACACAGAGAAGGTGATCCTTGAATACTGACCAGCTGTCCTGGGCCCCACTTCCCTCTAGAGCTTTGTGCCATGGCACTTTGGCCAGCAGATCCCTGAAGCGATCAAAATCTGCATGCCTAAAGTCCAGGGTCGTAAACTTGGAATATATCCTCCTACTTGCCCTGAGGATCTTAAATTCTATCGCTTTGTGGTCACTGCAGTCAANCCTGTCTTCCCTTAGTCTTAACCAATACATTCTCAACGACTTCCTCGTCCTTCCCCATGTGGAGCTCCATCGATTCTAGCTGGTCACTGATGTAGAGGGCAACACCTCCTCCCCTCCTACCCTACCTGTCCTTCCTAAAGAGCTTGTATCCGTCTGTCCCTACATTCCAGTCATGGGACTCATCCCACCAAGTTTCAGTAATAGCCACTATATCATGGCTTTCCAGCAGCACTGTGGCCCTTAATTCATCCCGTTTATTGCCCAAGCTGCGTGCATTCGCGTAGAGGCACTTCAGCTGGGCTGGCCGTGTCACCCTCTTGTGCGAATCCCCCTTGATTCCCTTGGGGTGTCCCAGTGCGTCGTCTCCCGCTTGCCTTAGGGCAACAAGTTGAGAGCCCTTACTAGGACTCCATCCCTCTGCCCCTGATGTGCTGCCCCACTGTTCGTCACAGGCAATGTACATGTTGCCATCTGAACAACGTTCCTAAGCGGAATAAGACAGATATCTGAGGGAAGCATTCCATCTCATTCAAAAGTGGATATCTAAAAATAGGTCTAACAAACTAATTGCAACGTACAAATGGAATAATTCTTTCCACTGGCTACAAAGTGAACCAGGGGTAACTAGCTCAGACGGAGACCCTGACACAATAGATACCTAAAATGTTATGAGACAGATCTCACTCATTGAATTTTCTTTCTCATAATCTGAAATACGCATGGTTGAGTTTGTGATTTGTCTCAATCTCGTACCTAGCTATTCAAATCAGAATAGGATACTATATATGTAAGTAAAATGTTATTTTTCAAATAGAGAAAAGGAGTCTTGTTACCTTCCCATTCGACAGGGAAAACAAAAACATGAGACAAGCAACTTTTTTCCCTATGAGAGAGTTTTTGGAAGTGACGGGAGACATATCTATTTCAGATTAGGAGAAATATAATTGGAAAAGCAGGTCCAAGCTGGAAGGTCAACCTTTTAGTCAAAAGATGCACACCACATAGAAGACAGGGATGAACATTTATGGGGAATAGCCATCTCTCTTTCACCCCAAGTTGGAAGTAAGAAGTGTAAGAAAATTTCTGTAAGAAAGGAATCTGGGACATTTCAGAGAGTTGTATCATTTTTTGTCCCAGACAAGTTCCATATAAATAAAAACTTCTCCAAGTTATTGCAACAGTGCTGTTCCGATCATTACTGTTTAGTCTGGACTTCCTGCTAACGATGGAGCTTCAATGAACATTTGGGAGGGGATTAACCTCATCTAACTTTAAATTCAGGTGCTTGTAAATTCCCTTAATAACTTACAATGACAAACAAGCAATGAGTAATGAGTAAAAAAATGATAGGACGAGGGGTAATGGTTTTCAACTGAAAGAGAGGAAGTTTAGATTAGGTATTATGAAGGAATTCTTTGCTGTGAGGGTGGTGAGCCCCTGGCCCAGGTTGCCCAGAGAAGCTGTGGCTGCCCCATCCCTGGAGGTGCTCAAGGCCAGGTTGGATGGGGCTTTGAGCAACCTGGTTTATTGGGAGGTGTCCCTGCCCATGGCAGGGGGTTGGAACTAGGTGATCTTTAAAGTCCCTTCCAATCCAAACCATCCTATGATTTTATGATTCTATGATTTCTTTTCTTATCCAGTTCCTATTCCTATTTTAGGTTGGGATGGGCCACATCCATGGACTCTAACTCGTCCTGGAGCTCCATCGATATGGAAGGAAACAACTCATCAGTGTAGATGTATCTAATCAGATACATTTAATGGAATCAGAAGCCTAATCTTCATGGCTGCACACAGAGAAGATCTACTTAAGACAGTCATAAGATACACACAGAGCAATAGAAAAAGAAGACATGATCAGCCCAGAGTCATAAATCACACAGCTACCGCCTTTGCTCATGCAGTTACAACAATATATATAAAGCTTTGAAAACCAAGATATTGTCCTTCTGACAGAAAAAAAAAATGTGCTTGAATAACAAGTGAGAAAAAATAGCCGAAACATGATTCGAATCATTTTCTTTTCTTGACTGCCATTTTGACATGTGAAGAAAAGAGAACAGCATTAAAATGAAAGGAAATAGTTTCCCCTCTGTTTTTTGTAAATATCCTAATGGAACATTTTGACCTGATTTGAAAGATTTTGACGAGCTTGTGTTGTGACGTGAGTGTCGGGTTGCCCGGCAATGCCAACCCATACAAGGAAGCAGGCAGGATCCTGCATTCGAAATGGCTTTGGGTACAAATAAGGGCTCTATTCTGCAATGAATCCAGAGTCAACGGGAGATTTGGAGATCAAGGAGAAAGCATTAGCCTTTATGAGGTGAAATATTTAGTACCAGCGTTTAAGGACTGAAATATCTTTTCAAATATGGCTATTAACTATTATTTACCTGGTGATTTATAGCTCAGTGCAGCATGCAGCTAAAAATTTTGTTCTTGCTTTGACCAAAGTACCCCTTGGGTATTGCTTGTTTCTTCATTCTCCTCTCTTCTTTTCTTTTTCTCTTATATTGGACCTTCTTGTTATATCTCCCTCTTTGCAGTAAGACACAGGTTTCGTGCCCATCTTTACAGCCATTAAATCTACCAAAATCACCAGTGCTGAGTTAACACCAGTGTGACCATCCAGGGCTTTCAAGCTAAAATTTGGATAGGACATGAGTGGAAAAGACAAGGGGTGATCTTTCAGAGAAAAGGTTTCAGGGTCTCTCCAAATTTAGGCAATCATCACAGATTCAGTTGGTTGAGAAGTTTATCACAACAGCCAAAGACTATAAAAATATAAACCCCAAAGGATGGATCTACTCTACAGGACTTCTGACAGTCGACAGTGAAAGCTCAGCCCTAGGAGGACTAGAAATACATAAATGGGACAAGGTAAAGGTGTTACCTGATAGTGCAGGTGGAAGGACCCTGTGTTTTTACAGCTGAAGGATGCTAGAACTTTTCCCTGGATTCGACGTGTAATTCAGATTTAGTAATTGCACAACTGCTGCGTGGGGAGCATGGCTTTGTTATATTTTCTGAAGATGCCTCTTTGCTGTCAGAGTAAGACTCTTACAGGTCAAGGCCAGAGCATTAAAGGAGGGGAAAGGATTTTCACCATGTGTGCACGTGAGAGTAGATTTTGCTGAAAGAAGGTGTGAATTTTGAGCATTTTTCTGAGCATGTTGTTCCCATCTTGTACCCCAGCTTGCTCCGAGGCAGTGCTAATTCCCACATCCTGGGAACATTAGGTCAATTGTTTGTCAAATTACCCAGGTGAGTTCACACTAGCAATGAGCTCGCTTTCACCTGAGGCTGCAGCTGGGGTCCAGGCAGGCCCTTGCTGTTCCCTATTTTTATCCACCCAGGCGTTGTTCGGTCTAGTGCTTTCCTTTGGAAGAGTTGGGCAACCTATCACAAATCCTTGGGAAAGACTGACCTCTTCTGGGAAGCTGAAACGCAGCCGCTCAGGGAACCTGAAACCAACCATTGTGCCCTGGAATTTCCCCCGGGGCATTTTGGGCAGCAAAGTCTTGGCATTGGCTGCTAAACATTTTCAATGATTTTTCTTGAGATGCTTCCTTAAAGATGCTTTCTGCTTGCTGGCTGTCCCCAAAGGATTGCAGGCTAATGTTACATTTTCCTCGCATATCTCATGCTTATTTTAAAGTTCAGTGAGGTTTTCTCAACCTTTTTAACCCTGTATCATCCTCCATCTTCTCCTTTCTCTTCTTCCCTAATATTTCAGCCCTTTTCCTGGTGCTCACCATTGGTCATAATCCCAAAGTCACAGGTGTTTCTATTAAAATGATCAGTCCCTTTAGCATGTTGATACGTTATTCCCTGCAACTTTTGAGATCTCTGCATAATTGCATCTCTGTCACCCAGAGCGGAACCAAGGTATAAATACAGGTCCTTAAATAATATAATTATAATAGTAAATAGGTGTGCTTGTCTTTTGTTTGGATGGAGTGTTGCACTGTGCAGTACAGTGACATGCCCATGTTAGTTATTTATTCCCTGGTACCCTGAGCCATTGTTTCCCTTCTTCAGGTAACACAGGGCACTGCAACCCTCCCAGGCATTTGTAGAGGGTTTCAGATGGTTGGAAAACCATCCTGATTGTAGCTTCAGGGTACAGCTCCAACAAGCAATCTGGTAATTAAGAGGTAACATGTCAAGCTGCTGACAATCCCTTCAGTAAGGTGCTGTGTTTCCCTCAGCATATTCATGTCGGAGCACCTTCCCATAGTTTGGTATGAGCAGTGCTAACATTTGGCACCTCCCAAAATACAGACTTCTGCTTCAACCTCAGATGTGCCAGGGATGCCTGGATGAAACTGGCCAGCTGGGACCATGCGCTCCATTATGTTTTTTTCTGCTCACAAGATGTGCCAGTCACCGGGACAGCCTGAACTGGGATATGGCTGGGGGATGCTCTGGGGTTTGTGTGCATGTCATCAGGGCCTTGGCCACACCAATGGCTATTAATTGTCATTACAAGCCACATTTAGGACAAGAACCCCAGATCAGGCTGACCTGAGCTTGAGCTTATATCCAGCTCCTGGGCTAATGGGTGGAAGATGTGCAGATGGTCAGGGTGATTAAGGTCCATTGGTGCATTTTCATGGCCTTGAAACATGTAGGATGCAAATCTAAGCAGGGATTTTTAGGCTTTGCAGATCTGACTTTACAGGCCTGGCCACTAAGAATCATGGAATCATTTAGGTCGGAAAAGACCCTCAAGATCATCAACTCCAACTGTTAACCTAACACTACGAAGTGTGAGAAGGACATCTGAAAATTAAAGTGCCCCCTGAGCTTGAAGAACCATCTGATTTTTGCACTCCAGTATAAGGAACAGTAAGTTTCCAAGTGCTATGTAAATTCTCAGTCATAGCTTAGATGATTCTTTACACTTCAACAGCTTTAAGAGCCCACCTTTGACATGCCTACTCTGTTCCATTGTCCCTCTTGAAAACAAACTATGTAGGGACAGAAGAGTCTGGTCCTGGCATGCACTCCCTCTTGTACTGTGAGCAGCGCCAGCTCTTGTAGAGGAGATTTTGGAAAAACCTGTGACTTGCTAAGGCTTGTCCCAGGTCTCTCACAGACTGCCTCTAACTTGGGGTTTAATAAAACCTTTTAATCCCTTTATATTTCATGATGGAGTGCCTGTTTTTGATAGCCAGATAAAAGTCTGGTCCTTGGATCTTGTTACTTCCTGTGTTAGTGTTCTCCATAGTCTACTTCCATGGCGTGTGGAAAAGCATTTCCTTTTATCAGGTTTTAATTTCCCCATCTTTTTACTTATGCTGACTGTATCACAAGGTGTCTTTGCCATGGGTCAAAGGGCTAGTGGTGTATGCGTATACACATCCAGGCCAAAATATGGTCTTGGCCAAGGGAGCTCACTCATTACTCCAGCTGTCCCCTTTGGCTCTCAAATCCATTAAGACCATTAGCTTCAATTGATATTTTTGACCACATCAGGAATTATCACCCACTGAAATTAAAAGTCAGAGACAGAGAGAGAACTTCGCAGTTGCCTCAAGCTGAATAAGAGGATACTGAACTGGCCAGTCTAGTGTCTATGACCCATGTCCTCCAGGACCTCTGACTTCCAGTAGCATTTGACGAAGACCCTCAGAGGTTACAGGGGATGGGATGGGATAAGTGACCAGCAATATTTGCCTGTATGGAGAACAAACACCCAAGCAAAGCAAGTCTTTCCAAGCCAGGGTTATTGATATTAAAACCACAGAACTTAATTAAAAATGAAGGTAATTAAAGCCAGATGCAAGAAAGCATTTTTTTTTTCCTGCATACCATGTTGTAGACTCATAGCATGACTCACGGGGAGAGAGCAGTAAGTCAAGGTGACTGGGAACATTCAAGGAGCGATTATCTGGGATCATTAGTGGGGCTGGTGGGCGGCAGCTATAAACTGGGAACAGATCCTGATGAGGTGCACGGCCTTTAACTCCTCTGGTATGTAATGAGAGCTGTAAATCTCCCCATTACAGGCAGCGGTGATGCGGGTGTATTCAGCCAGCAGCCTTGCTTTAATCTCTTCTTGACATCAAGAGAAGAGGAGGGGGACCCTTGCTCCAGGACCTGAGCGATCTGAGCCTCCTGAAATAGGTGAAACTACCCATTTTCATGCGGGAATTACGTGCAGTGATGTGAAGGCTCAAAAGTCAACTGCTGGTCCAAATAGCTTTGGTATGAACCTTGAGGAACTACACAGGTTTCCAGGGATTTACACCTCTCAGAGCAGAGCCTGGAGTTTCATATCTAAAATCCCTGAGCTTGTCTACAGCTATTTTCTTACCTTTCTGTGTACAGCTGAGTGTTTCAGAGAGGAAAGAAGACCAGGTGTTCATACGGTACCAAAGTACCGATCTGATCTGTGGTGATCCAGGTATGAAACCCAAGGCTGGGATGACCTCTACGTGCAATAAGTCCTCTGACAGGTCCTAACTGTGGCTTACTGTATGAGCTGGAGCAACTCATGTCTTTTCTCTGTGCCTCAGTGTCTCTCACTGCAAATTGGGGCTACTCATATTCTCCAGAAGATGATGGATTGTGAAAATTAATTAGGACTTGATTAATTTTACCTAATCTTTAATTAACGTTTACCTAATATAAATTAAACAACTCGGGGAAGAAAAGTTAGGTGGTGTGAAGCAGCCAGGAGCCTATAGCTTCTCTGAGTCAGGAACTGTTTGCAAACACTTCACAGTCTACCTCCCCCAGCTATCATGGCTGAAATATATTTTTGTTCTTGAAAATGCCACTTTAGGTCCTTGTGGAATGATTTCCTAACTCGTTTCAGTCAAAGTTAATTGGGTTCATTTATGCAGCTAGCCTTTGCTCACTTATTTGGAGCAGCTAAAGATGGGCTAGCATGACCAGTGCCATCCACAGGTCATTTGGATGGAAACAGGAGACAGGACTTTCCACTTGCCTCCAGCCACCACGAATTTTAACAGTTAAAAATCAAAAATCTGAGGTCTTCTGGCATTTCCCAGCTCTCCTGGACAACTATCCCTGAACATGCCTGGTGTAACAGTTTCTCCTTCTGGCAGCAAGAGCACTTATGTATTGCGAAGAGATCGCCTACAAATCATTGGCTTCAAATGGACCACATCTCTGACAGGAATTTCCACAGCTTTTCTGGGCACCAATCACAAGGTTATTAGCCATCTGCAAATCCAGACTGATTATGAGCTCACCACCTTGCTGGACTATCTCGTATTGCAACCGTCTAACTTTCGGACTCAGTTTTTCCCACTTCTGGAGTTGTACGCGTTCCCCAGTGACTATCTCCGTTAGCGATAAATCAGGAGGTTCAATTTTGTGACTGCATGAGTTCTCTGCCTGTTCCGAAGTTTGCCAGATTGAAGCCAGTATCAATGCTTATCTGCCCTTTCACATGTCGATTAAATATTGAGTAGCCTGTGTTCCCTTAATATTGACTTCTATGCTCAAGCCAAAATAAGAAGATGCAGTTAACCCTTGGTCCTCCAAACTTTTGGCTGCAACTTTTCCATCTAACCTTTTTTTCAGTTTATGTATATGTCTTTTTCCCAAACTGGGTGAATGCTTTTGCTTAAACACACTGGACACAGCTAGTCAGTCTTGGCGAGCTTTAATTTTTTTCAAAAAAAAAGTCTTCTTTTGGTAGTTGGTTTCCTGAATATTCCCAGACATTAACAGAAATGCTTTTGTTATGTTTTTATTATTTTCAAGCTCCTTCAATTTGCAGGCTGAATATGTATTTTTTTCTTGGTTCTTCCTAGCTGGCTCATGTTGTAATCGTTTTTCTTTCTGCAAAGCTCAAGGATCTTTGTCTTGTAGTTTTAAATCCTCTTCTAAAAAGTTTTGGACGTTTTCACATTCTGTGAGCCGCACCATTATTTCCTCCTTGAAGAACAAGGCACAGTTTCCCTTTTTGGACAGTAGAACCCCCTGGCAGTGCTAACTTTGACATTTTTCATGCTGAGAAATTAGCCAATATTTAGGATTTGGAGAAATGAGCATCAGGTATTGCAAGGATGAGATCTGTGAATTTACAGTGACTGCAGCTAAGATTCCATTTCCCAGAACATGGCAGCAAAAGGTTCTTCTCTCACAGTTCAAAATCTCTTTCTAGATAGCAAAAATGTTCCCTCATTTAGATTTTTTATCTCATGTTTGTATGATCAGCATGGGGTTTTTCTCTGTCTCCTTGGCATGCCTGAATACGCACCTCCACTTATAATAAGACCCAAGCAAACCCTACCATTGCTGTAGCTAAACTTCTAGCTTTACAAGTAGGCTCTGATAAATCCATGCTTTATTCTGTAAAGAAATTTAATGGATATTCTTTTACATTTACCCTAAAAGATTGGTTCGCTTCCCTAAAAATATTTTAAGCCTAAATCCTATGACAATGACTGACATATTTTAGCCAGTAGATCAAATGTCTGAGCCTGAGAGATCCATACTGCTAAAATTTGGAGGTCCTGCTCTCTCTCTCATCTCTCCTTTTCCTTTATTGCCTCAATTAGAAGAAACACACTGTGCTTTGCTGCTGCAAAACTGCAGTTTTCTGTGTTGTGCAGTTACACTCTTTTACCCCTCAGGGTTAAAAAGTCGTAAGATTGTCTTTAAAACCACTAGCATTTTCATCAAACATAAGTCAAGACTCTGGACTTTGATGGTAGCCTTTTCGAGACTTGCGTGGCAATTACATGAGCTAGGAATAGGCTTCTGGCTCCCAATGAAATCTGAGGTTTTCTCCAAATTGTCAGACTCCAAGAGTTGGGATTTTCTCAGAAAAGAAAAAGAACAAAAAGAAACATAAAATATTTCAAAACTTCTTTTTAGGAGGGAGCATTTGTGTTTAGTGAATGCTTGCTTTGTTGTCTCTGATCTGTTTTGAATCCTGAATGTTTGAAGTGCTTAAACATTTGCTTATCTTGGAACATATGGTACCACTGATTTCTACAAGAATGCCGATGCACTCGCAAAGTTATACGCACATGCTTAGAAATGCTTTGTTGGAACACAGATAAAGGAAAAAACTTCAGTATAAATTCTGCTGTCTAAAAAAGACTGCAGAACCATCCACTCCACACCACCCACATGTCCATTGAAAATAAACCTTTTATTAGCATTTTCCACTTTCTATTCTCTTTTTCCTCTGCCAAATTTCAAGAAAATTTTCCTTCTGCTTTTGTCCTATTTTTGCTCACTTTTTATTTGTTTCTTTCTTTCTTTATATGTTTGACAGGGTTAAACTTCAGGAATTTTTATAGATAGAGTCCTGCCTTCAGGAGCGTCCTGTCTTCAGAAGCATCCTTCCCACTTCTTTTTGTCTAAGGAAGTTGATGCAAAAAATCTCCCAGAAATAATGGTCCCCTTTCAACTGGCTGCAGAAGGGTTTGGATTAGGTCCAATCCTTGGGGACAATCATGGTTCCACTAGCTGGTGAAGTTGCTAAATCAATATTACTGGACACAGCCACCCTGACATCTTTGCAGTTCAAGATTTCAGGAGCTTGTTCAATTTTCAGTCCTACTTGTGGACGGATTGACTTTGGATGCCTGTTGAATGTGCAAAGCAGGAATTTGGCACTAAGCCAAAGACCATCTTTTCAGAAATATTGTCCTTCCCTTATACAAAGGTTTGCTTGGCCTGCAGATTTTTTCTCCTTTAACTGCAAGCAACTGAAAGGTCTTTTGGTAAACGATATACTGTTGATTATAAATTTAACAGCATTGTATATTGCTTGTAAAAGGCTGCCTTCTTCCATTCTGAACAATGAAAAGGATTGGGCTGCTGTTTCAGATGTGGTATGCATATGCCTGGTGAACTCCACTCTTCGTGATGGTGCGCCTCCAGCATTTTCCGTGCTACGTCCTATGTGTTCCTACCTCTCCCCACGTTGGACAAAAGGACAGAAGAACAGAGATGCCTTATTGCATCTTCTTCAGACAAGGGACTCTGGTTTAGCATATTCTGGCAGGATAAGAAAGTGTGTCCTCGGGTATTTAGGAAGTTATGCAACAAGAATGAAAATGAGAGGAAGTTCTCAGGTATGGAGGAAATTCAATGTGTAAACATAATCAAATTTGGAACCTAACCTCTACATGCCCAGAGATCCACTCTGCAGCCACAAAGTTGGAAAAGGAAATGAGTTATAGGTGATGAGCAGAACAAAGTCTCCGCTGGCTGGCTGCATCTGAGATTATATCAGATTAAATCTCAAATATTAGCCATGAGGGCCTTTTTCCCCTTCGCCAAGGGCTCACAATCTAGCTGTAGCTTGAGGAAAGAACATTTGTGCCTCTCATACTCACAAAATGAAACTTGATGGGTCTGAAGAGGATCCTGATCTCTTCCATCTTCAGCCACGAGGTTGGATGGTTGCACCAATTTTAGTAAATTGATTGTGGCAAAAAAAGTTCCCAGGCAATCAACCCTTACTAAATACTAGTATTTACTAGTATTAGAACAGTCGCTGGCACAGTTTTAGTATTGGTGAACTATCATCTTCCCAAACCATTCCTGGATGCTCTTTGGGAATTTGAATGTTGCAGGGACTGAACCCGAAGGCAACTGAGATACGACTACCCTCTTCTGGAGGTAAAAGAGCTTAATAGTATAAATGTGGAACTTTTTATACCATGGCCTCAGGGCCAGAGAGCAGACCGTGGAGCCTGGCTGGGATTGTCATGGCAGAACTCCTGTCTCCAGGGGATTTGGGCTTATGTACAGCAAAGAAGACAATGGACCTGATCATAATATAATATCCATAATTTAATTAAGGGGTGAGCCTTTCTGCCTGTTCTGTTAATCTGATTAAAGTCAGCTGCTGAAATTGGTGGGAATAGATGCCAGTGCAGGTGTGACTGTGTGATGCAGACACATTGGAACAGACCACTGGACTGAAGAAAACATCTCCTTCCGTGTCTGCCTGCCTCAGACCACTACCTTTCTGCCAAGCATTTCTGCTCATTGAGGGTCATAAAGCTAAATGAGATCTGAAAACCTCAATAAACTAGATTAAAATATACTTTTGGATAAAGGCAATGTGAAAGACCAAAAGGAAAGAAAGTTGTGCTTGTGAGGAATCATTAAAAATAATAGAACTATTCAGCATGGATTGTTGGGAGATGACAAGAGGGCTATAAAGTTGTGAGGGGAAAAGAAAAAGTGAAAAGGGATTGACTGTTACTGTTTTAATCCACTGCAAGAACCAGAGGGGATCAAATTAAATCAGCCTGTGGCATGTCCAGCATTTGAATAAACTTCAAAACTCCTTGCTGCAAGAATCTGTGGACGCCTACAGCCAGCATGATTCAAAAAGCAGATTTATCTATGGCTTTTAAACCAGGATACTACCTCCAGCCATGAATTATTGGAAGCTGAGGCATTACCTGGGAGAAGAGCATCTCATAATTGCCCTGTTGTTACATTCCTCCCTGTAAGGAATCAGCTGATGTCCTAGGCAAGGTGGGTCTTTGGGCTGGACCAGTGTGGCCATTCCTATGGTCAGGCATGGATTTGGGGAGAGAAACTTATTCCAGCAACTGACCTGGTAAGTGAAATGCCATAGAACTACATCTGCTGATGATATATCATTAAGCAGGGTCCTCCCTCAAAGGAGCCCATCTCATTGTAGCTCAGCAAGGCACTTCCACCAAACCCATCACCACTCCTGCCCTTATCACCGTGAAGGCCTTTCCCTGTTAAGTAACCCACTGCACCAGATGCATCACTGCTGATGTGCACCAGATATGTGGCCTGGCACGATGCTATCCCTGCTCTGGAGATAAAGGGATGTGGCAATGAATCAAAGCTGAAGTTCTCAAGGTGTACAGAGTCTTCTGAGTTGCTGTCTTGGGGTGGCTTCTCGAAGAACCTTGCTCAGTTCCCATTCACTTGAAGTCCTCAATTTCTCCATCTGCAGAAGGGATAGAGTGTGTCTTATCTGCTGAAAAGCACAGGAGACCTCAAGTAGCGTCTGAGGCCTGTGAACAGCAGAACTGTGACCTTTCGTGTTTGCTGTTGTCCCAGTCTGGATGAGGTTCATCTTGGCAGCCTTAAGGGGAGAGGCTCCCTACCCCATTAGCTCTCCATTGAGCCACCCAGCCTTCCATGCAAGGCTGTTTTATTTGGAAAACGTGACCACTTGTGGCAAACAGTATTTACAATTTAACTTTTTGTTGTTGTTGTTCCGGCTGATGTGAAACCCCTTGGCTTTACAATGCAGGTTTAATAAAGTCTATTAAAAGGGTAAATATAGCAACTCCCTTTTGGAATTTCTTCCTCTTCTTTTCTTTTTTAATTGATTATTTCTTAGAGGTAAAACTTTTAATGCAATGTCAAAATATCAGGAGTAATTAGATTAAGTAGGGGGGGGAGCTGTTGAATTTTTTTTTGAGAGCTATAAACCAGAAATGAGACAAAACTTACTTTATATTTGTAGACAAATGTGTGTGTGTTTATATATTTCTCTAATACTTGCCAGTTTCGCTCTTTTTTCTTCTTTCAAAGCACTACAAGCATAACACTGTGGAAGATAGAACCCTTTCTGTTTGTTCTTGTTTTCTTTCCAATAATGAATAAGCTCGAAGGGCATTATTTTAACTAGGCTCTTGTAATCCTTTAACGGGGCTTGTTGAAAATAAGACCCAGCACTGCCAGACACCACGCGGCAAAAAGCTGCTTAGTGCCAAACTCTTTGGCACTGGAGAAGCTGGAAATTGGCTGATTTTTCCTCCTGTTCTCTGTTTGAATACGCACCTTCCTGGGTCCCAAAGAGAGTCGCAGTCCAGGCAACACCTGAAACTTGGTCCCTGTGCTTAAGGAGTGACCAGGATAACACTTTGTGTCTCAGTTTAATGAACTGCTTCGAGGATGGGCTGAGCCTTAAGGGGTTGGAAACTCTCAGTGATGTAAACTGAAAGAGGGTAAATTTAGATTAGATATTAGGAAGACATTCTTTACTCTGAGGGTGGTGAGACACTGTCCCGGGTTGGCCAGAGAAGCTGAGGATGCCCCATCCCTGGAAGTGTTCAAGGTCAGGTTGGATGGGGCTTTGAGCAACCTGGTCTAGTGGGAGGTGTCCCTGCCCAGGGCAGGGGGGTTGGAACTAGGTGATCTTTAAGGTTCCTTACAACCATTCTATGATTCCATGATTCTGTGTAAGATTGGTAATATTGCGTGAAATCACACAATGATGTGGGAATCCCAGCTTCCGTTGAAAAAAGGAGAGGTGCCTTGGTCCAGATGGTCACGGAGTAACACTTGAAATCATGAACTCTAAAAGCTATGAAACCAGAGAGCAACGAAGAGCACCTCAAACTTGTTATTAAAGAAGATCTTAGGAGGGTTTAAGACAATCTTATTACTGTTTTGTTAGAGGAGAGAAAGGAGGATCCCGCTCAGTCTCAAACTCAATATCTGCAGCTCAGCAGCTCTCTGTTCAGTACTTTGCTCTCCAACCTGGGGCAGGACATTTTGCCTTTGTGTTTCAGCTCTCCCACAGGGTATCACAGTCCCTCTTCTGCCCATGCCAACCAGCACTCTCCCAAAGACATGCTACCCTGAGCCAGGAGTTGTTCCTAACAGACTGTATGGATGTGGCTCTCCTGTTCGGGCATGTGGATGGAAAGGATGAGGTGTCACGGGACTTAGAGATAAACGACCCCTTGCCTCCTTAATCTGCTAATATAGCAGTAATCTATGCTCTTGCAGTAAAAGTAAACAGACTCTCCTTTCCAGATAAATTCAAAAGAAAAAGAGCTGTTTATGATCCAAAGAAAACAGTAAACGGTGCCCTCAATAATAGTCCCCACAACAACACAGAGCAGCATAAATGGATCCAGTCTTAATAGACTTTTCAAAAGGACATGAGAGAATGACTGTAGGCTGTGTAATGCAGGAAGGAATAGATGAACTACCCTGTCTTTTTCTGAACTTTCCTATCACAAAGGTGCCTGGAAGTAAGCTGCAGTGTCTCCCTGCTCCAGCCATCCTCCTTTTTTTTTTCTGTTTCTTCAACCTGGTCGGTCCTTCTGTCCTTCTAACAGAGCCTCCTGTTCTTCACGACCTCAGACTAGCCTTGACTGACTCCAGGACCGGGTTTGTCTCTATCAAGGCTGCCTTATCTGACACTTCCTACTGCCCAGGTCTTCAGCAGGCTTCACCCTGCAGCACTAATGCTGCCCAAACTCTGCTGCTTACCCTCCTCAATTCAAGCTACCTGTCTATTTCTCTTCTAATTTTACCAACAAAGTGCATTGCATTAGGAGATGTTCCTTGGCAGGTTGTGTGTAGAAGAGGAGGTAAACCTTGCCCTTGAAACAGGGAGTCCTTTAGCTCCTTTCCACCAGGCTGGTATCATGCAGTACAGCAATGGCTGGTTGGATGATTGAGAATGATCCCCTGAGAAAAGCCCATCGGATCTCAAGTGATGAGATTTCAAGAGCAGACTAAGGCCATAGAAAACCAGAAAAGCCAGGAAATAGAAACAGATGGGTTTCAAGACGCCCCTCCTACCTGGCATCACTTCAAGGAGCCCTAAAACACACTACTAAAAAGCCCTTTGTGCTTTTCCTGGCTCTGTTCAAGGGGCAAGAGTCAGCACAGAGCAGAGGACCTGTGCCTTGATTCTCAGAGGTGTCTGTACCCCAAAGGACAGCTGAACAGCTGCTGTATCGCTTTTCCATGCTGCACACTCTCTGCCCATTGCAGGCAGTGCTGGCCCAGTGACAGGTCCCTGTCCCGAGGGAAGGAGGGACTTTAGAGCTCAAGGGAGAAGCACTTGCCTGTGGAGTGGAAAGGTTAATCTGGTGAGGAGGACAGAGCAGATAATTGCCAGGGCGAGGACATGGTACTTCACCTCAGCCTGCTTGTGTGCAAAAGGAAGGTAGCTCTTGCACAGAGATACTTTTCATCACTGTGCGTTGCAGCCCAGGGGAGAGGCAGTGACATGAAAGCTCCCTTTGGGCTGGGAAGAGAGAGGGGAAATTGGAGTAAAGCACTCAGAACAGCACACAGCTTGTCCTATGATCCTGAAAAGCCAGATGAAGATTTCTCTCTCGGGGGTGTTAAGCTTTCTTCAACTCCTTACCCTTTTGATGGGGGTAGTATTTCTCTCTGCAGCTGCTCTCAGCCCTGTTGTGGCCTCTTCTGGCCATAGCCATGAAATAAGTGGCACAATAAAAGGAACAAAGTGGGTTAAAGGAGTGATCTCCCCAGTCTGCCCCAAAAGATACCCTACTGCATCCACTCAGGATTTTCCGGAGTGCTGGGACAGCATTTCCGATCTCTTGGGCTTGGTCACATCTCAAGAAGCCGAAGGGAACCCTTGGCTCCCTCGGTACAAACACCCTGCTTTTTATAAGGTGAGTGAGTGCCCAGGTTAGCAAAGCTCAGATTAATCTTCTCCAAGGACTGGTGAGATTTCAGGAACTAAAAAAAAATAGGACTTTATAATGACAACAGTGATGTAAGTATCATAATAGTGGAAGCACTGGGAGGAAAGAATGACAGGGTGGAAGAAGAACAACTCATCTTTAAATTTCACTGTCATTTCCTCTTTGGAGTTCATCAAGTAGAAGTTTTATCTGGATCAGAAAGGCTGCCGACAAAATCAGGGTCAAATAACTGAATGGTGACTGTCCCGTTGGAGACTTTGTGGAAATTGGTAGAAGTAACCAAATTAAGCAAAGGTATGACAGAGGAGTTAAGAGCATCTACGCAATGGACTTGCACTGAATTGTCTAGAATGTTTTTCCTAATGGCAGGAACTTCTCCAGTGCAGATTTGACACTTCAAACAACTTTGATGATGACCTGCTTCCTATGAACACGGACGTTTGTCACCACCAACATTTTGAACTTGAGCAAAAAGTCAAAACTTGCCCTTGCTTTGCCACTGCCCTGGTCGTGGCCCTGGTTACTGACCCAGCTGGGTAGCTGAGACCTCCTTCTGGACCTCTAAAACCAAAGGAAAAGCATCCCTGAGAGTCGGACAAAGCCCTCAATTAATCACATCACACAAGTATAATAAGGAGTGTTGAAAAAGCTTTTGCAAAATTGAGATAAGCTCCCCTCGTTACTTCCTTTTTGCCAGTGAGTTCATCAGAGTGCTTACATTTTCCATTCACGTCTGAAGAGCCTAGTAGGAAAAATGACAAACTGGAGGAGCTACCTGCATGCACCTGGGAAAAACAAACAGGGCCTGGAGATAAGAGAAAGTGGGAGAACAGAGAGATAAGGAAAAGAACCAAACACTCCTCCCTCCCCTTTTCTTCCTCTCCATTTCCTCCCGGGAGCAGCAGAGTACACAATGCTCTGCTCTCCAGCCTGCATTTCAAGTGCAGGGTTATAGGCATTAGTTTCCTGATGGACCTGTTATTCATGTCAGCAAAGTGAGGTCTTCCATGTCTTCTAAACACACCGGCCATGATAGCCTGAACGCACATGTTCTTATTCAGTGCTGAAGCTGAAGAGTCACAGGTCTGTAGGCTTCTTCGTTAGGAGATGACACGGGAATTTTGAGCACCAAGATCAGATCGGTCCCTGACCCAGCTGACAAATACTAAGCACAGCCTGGGCCCCACTGTTGAGCTGAAGGACAAGGATGCAAAGGGGTGAGTGGACATCCCTACAAAGAGATGGGTATGTGCTACAAGTTGCAAAGGTCCTAGTAGTCATGGCTTACACAGCTGGGCTTGAAGGTCCAAGGGTCTGTCCCAGCAGCAGCCTGCATAATCCATAATGCCTTTGCCTACTCGGAATGTCAGCCCATGTCATTCCTTGTATGAGGGCAACACTGTCCCTGTGTGTCATTAAAGACCTGTTTTGTTCTACCTTGGTGTGAACAGGTTTCTGTGAAAGGTTTTAGAAATGGAAAGAAACACTGCAAATCCCAGTGTCTCCTGCACTACTTTTAAAATGATGCTGCCCTTAATGACACCCTCTAAGGAAAAAAAGCATATTAGCTACAGAAGAAGACTCAGCCTCCACCTTTTACATGAGATGATGTTAGAAGGGCTGGAATCGAGCTAACAGGATACAATATGTAAATGTAGATGCCTCCATGCAAGTATCAGTGAGCACTGGGTGTCTCAGCTCCCAGCCCAGACAAGGTAGACATCCATTCAACTGGGAAAGCATAGCTGTGTAGAGCCATTGGTGATACCCTCAGATACCCAACTGGCCTCCGTCTCCCATTTCAGGGGAACACAGAGATGTGGTCCCTCATCTTCTCTTCCCACCAGAGAAACTGATGAAATCAGTCTCTCAGACAGAGGTCAACCAAGAGGTGAACCGTGCTGGCTGAAGAGGTGCTTTAACCCAGTCTTAACTCTCTGCATAAGGTTGCCCATCCCTCTTACTATAGACTGGACTTCAGAAGGTCTCAGTGATGGGTGAGAATTGGTGGGGAGATGACCCGGGCACTTCCACACCTCCAGAAATATTTCATCTGGTTGATTCCAAGCCAGAGTGACGAGGTGGATTGGCTCTTCCATCATCCAAATCTGCTCTCCCGCCCCTGTTTGAAAATCATGACCTTTGGGGCCAGAAAGCGCAATGACAGCAAAATTGGCAAGTCCAGCTGTCTACAGAAGGGAGTAAACTTGGCGTCTTTGCATGTCTGGAAATGAAGCTGTTTATACAGGGGGAGGAAAAGGAGAGCTGCCATGTATAAGGTCTAAAATCGATCACTCACATTAGCATAGCGTGCTACAGAATAATGAGGGTCCTACAAAGATGACATAAATAAAACCATGTTAGCTCCTTCACTTCAGAACAAAATGTTTTCCCCCTAGGAGAGAGCTTATAGTCACAGGAATGACCCAAAAGCATTCTCACTTCTGTACAAGTGTGATTTACTCCAGTTACTAAATATACACCGGTATAAATCTGTCAGAATTAGATAAGAACAAAAGGAAAGATGGTCTTATGATTAAAATGCTGGAGTGGGAATATGGTTATTAGGAAATTTTGCTCTGCTACATATTTTTTTGATGGATATTGAACTATTAACACTGCCTCATTCCAGATCTTGCAGATACACACACACACAGACAAAACCTTTCCTTATATAAAATGAGTTTACTGGTTCTGCCTTCTTTATGTAGACTGCTTTTTCTGTGGGGCAAGAAATACCTTTAGAAGCCAAATATCCCAATTCTGTTGTGTGCTGGCTGAGGAAATCATTTTATTTCTGGTGATTTTGTTCTGGTTTTCAGAAAACTAAAATAAATTAAAAAAGGGATGTTTTCATGAACCAATATCTTTTCTGTGACCTAAAGGAGTTCCTTCATGTAATTGGTAGTACAGCCGTGGGGCTAAAGTTGAAGAAGATTTTGAAGAGATCTAGGGATCAGAGAAGAGCTGCTCAGCCAACATGGTATGGATCAGCTCAGCTGTTTGAACCCAGGTGCCTACTTGAGGTGCCCTGGGATATTCCACAGGCTCTCCCACTGCCTCTAGACTGGAGCGTGGCTCTGCCATACAGCTTGTGTGGGTATCTCAGACATCCCTTGATGCTTCAGGTGGCTCTGTACATCTGTATTGAGACAACGGGACCACACCTTGGACTCTGCTCACTATATTGAGGCTCAGTGTGGTTACTCACGCCAAATGTCTAGGGCTTTTGGGATATTTGAGAGGTTGACACAGGACAGGCAGATGGGAGACAGGACCTATGGGACACTGTGGTGACCTCCTGGAACAGCAGCCACAGCCCCACGGCTCCCAAAATGGCCCCGAATCCTGATGCACAAGCAGCTGAATTGAGCCCTGAGTGTTCAACCCTCACCAGGCAAAAGAGAGATGGCCAGCATGAAACCTCTTATAGCTGGGTGTTTTATATATTTGCTTTGGCTGTAGAAAACTCCTTTGCCTGATCTAAATTCCTGTTATTTTGCTACCAAGGAACACATCTTATCTGCTGAGTGTGGGTTCTCCCTTATAAAAACTATCACACTTTGTGTCATGTTTAAATATCCACTGGGACGGAGAAAGAAAGTTCAACTCATTCAAGAGCAGAAGAGTTCAAGTATGTCCTACGGTAAGTCCTCTACAGCATGAACTTCCACCTCTGGTAGAGCCTCTGCTGTGCCTCGAAAGACGAACAAGCTGATGTCAGCACACCGCATTGTAGCACTGCTGCTGCCTCTTTGACGAGTGTCCTGATGATTTAAGGTATAGATAAGGCAGTTGTGGTTTTATTTTCGCAAACACCGTGCAAGTTTCTTCCTGTCTCTAGCCCTGCAGTCAAAACATTTCATTTTGGAAATGCTCAAATAAATCTTTTTTTTCAAGATTTGCTCAGGTTTTTTTCTTTCTTTTTTTTTTTTTTTTTTCACTTCACACCAAACAGATCTGTTGGTTTTGACCCAAGCTGTTATCACGATATGTTCTGATTTGGACAAAACTGTAATCTGGGAAAGGGAAGGGTCAGAAAAAGGGCAAAAAAGAAGAAAACCAAGACCACTTTCATGCATGTAGCACTGCTCCCAGCACGCTGGGTCTCAGCTCAGGGCCTATTGGAAATATGTTACCCACACAGAATAATGAGGCCACAATAAGGCAACACTTCAGTGACCAAAACTAGAGCAAAACTATGATATGTCTCACAGTATGTTATTTGCTTAGCAAACCTTTCAACCCATAGAAGAGTAATGAAGGGATGCAGCGTTTGACCACTGGCTTCCAGATTTTGATCTTCTAGGGCCACATTGGAGAAGGTAGCAGGAGCAAATGTAATTCTTCAAGGAGCTTTTGTTAAAATCAGCAGCTTTGGTATGTATTAAGTACTGAGAACTGCCGTGTTTAAACAGTGGTCTGGTTCTACTTGCTCCAGTGAATTTTCTCAAGCATGCCTGTCCCTTGTTTCCCTCTCCTGTCTTCCACCTCTGCCCCGGCCACAGAGACATAAATGCAGCTTGTAGAATCATAGAATGGTTTAGGTTGGAAGGGACCTTAAAGATCATCTCATTCCAACCCCCAGGCCATGGGCAGGGACACCTTCCACTAGACCAGGTTGCTCAAATCTCCATTCAACCTGGCCTTGAACACTCTCCTCCAGCACAGTACACAATCAGAGCAGGGTGTTAATAACAAACAGGCACCATGGAATTAATGTTCCCTTCTGCAGATGTATCCCCAAGAAGGTGGCACGGCTGCTGCAGTCTGGAGGAGCGCTGACTAGTGAAGCACATTTTTTCCCTCTGCTAATAAGAGCCCAAGCCACAATTGAGCAATGGAGCAATTATATTCTTTAAGATGAAATTCTGACTCATGCAAAGGACTCTTAAAAAATCAGTTGTTTTTTTTTTTCCCCTCCCTGTGTTCTGCCAAAAATCCCGTGGTGACCTTCTTTATTCTTTCCTGTTCACAGTTGAGTGGAATGACAGCTCAAGGTCAAGAACAGAAAACAGTGTAATTTAAACCTATGTAGAACATAGTGGTAAGTTTCAAAAGACCAGAGATGAATGAAATGGAAGGGAATTTCTTTGTCAAATATGAAACCATATCTAATCTCTAGTATTAGTGGAACAGAGGGGGTGCACACACAAAAAAATCCAAATTTTTCATATTTTACTTAGTAACCTCAACGGATACGGAGATATGAGGCTGGATTACGATTCTGGCTTTTACCAGTGCTAAACTTTAGTGACATGCTTGATTTGGTGATGAACTTTGAATCTCTGCCTTTAAAATATTTTAAAACTTTGGTGCACAGCCTGAGGGAGTTGTGACTTCACAGATCAGGTCAGAGCAGAAATCTACTTCAGCTTCAGGCAACCAAGGAATTACTTACACATCATCATATCCTATCGTGATTTCAGATCGTGCTGGGCCAAATGAGGGATGCAAAGTCTAGTGCTAGCTTTAACCTGGGCAAAAAGGGGAGGAGAGTCACCATGAGTTCATTACAGAGGCACAATGAGAAATCTGGGAGAAAATCATGCTAAAAGGCATTAAAATCATGAAAGTGGATAGAAGCTGCAAAGAACTTTGTGGTTGGCTTTCAGTATGCATGTAGCTAGGATAAAAACTACTCCAGATGACCTTCTCCTGACTTTACTTAACAGCCAGTACATGACCCATGTTGGCATTAGCCAGTCATCCACCAAGACAGAGTGACTGTAAGAAGAATCAAGCAGCTTTTAAAACAAAGCAAAGAAGAATTGCTGAAAAGGAACAACTTGCTGTGTACTTTGAAGGAGAGCAATCCTTTTAGTTCTCCTGGGGTCATGGCAGGGCCTGTGCAGCCCAGCCATAGAGCAGTATCATGGAGAAATCACACTACTGCATTGGAGGCAGCAGCACAAAGAGAGGAGATGGTCTAACCTGCTGTGAATGGAAATATTCTGAGTGTAATTGATAGATGACATTTGTCCACAAGGTCACAGTTGTGTCTGTGCTCGGGTATGAGTTGTCTGAGAGACTTGTGGGAATGCAACAGAGGACGGAAGAGGTGTAGTAGACAGTTAAACAGCTCCTGTATATCAGGACTGGCCACCTTTCACAGAGAAAGTATGACTAGAGTTTACTCTTTACTATCAGGAGAGGTCTAAGCTATGCGCGAATAGAAGTGTATTTCATTCATAAAGGAAAAGTCACAAGTTTGGCAGATATAAGATCTGGCAATAATGAAATGAATGTATCTTCCATAGCTTGGAACAGCAATATGTTTGGAATGAACAACTAATTAATGGTTAATTGACAGAAGCCAACAACAGGGCAACCTATGTAAAGAATCATAGAATCGCAGAATGGTTTGGGTCGGAAGGGACCTTAAAGATCATCCCACTAGACCAGGTTGCTCAAAGTCCCATCCAACCTGGCCTTGAACACTAGCTTTCTGCTGTGGAGAACTTACAGCCTCATGAGATCCCCACACTCACTTGGTAGAAGGTTCAAAAGACCAGGTCATGTCTAATGTTTGGTTACATTTAATTCATCCATCATTTTCTCTTAGAAGTCTCAAGCAAGAGTTAAGCTCTGGATGACTGATTTTGAGAAGGAGCCTGTACCAGACAAAAAGTGTCAATGCTCTGCAGAGGGGTTTGATAAGGCAGTAGCTTGAGCAGACATCTTCTCTTGGTGCCCACAAAGAAGCAAGCAGCCAGGAATGAATTGAAACTAGGGCATCCACAGACGGACAAAAACGTATACCAGGGAGGAAGGGAGCTTGCCCTGGCACTACACCATGAAAAAATAATTTATAATTTCATATTGATGAGATTGACCTAGATGACCTAGAGAAATTTCATATTGGAGAGTCAGAAGAAATTTAGGTAGGTGAGCAAAAGCCTGAGGACACCAGCAGACTGAAGTCACTGGCAGAATGGAAATAAGATCTACCCCAGTGAGGTGGTGCAAACAGGGAGAGGAAGATTGGTCTGAAGCTCAGCCTACTTGAAATCATGCGATACCGGATAGACCACAGGAGATTGACGGGCAAGATCACAGCCCTTTGAGAGAATACGCATCTGTGGTCTCAGGGGCTGCAAAAGGCCTACATGGTAAACAGGAATGGTGAAAAAGGCACTGTAGCTTATTCCAGCACCATTCTGAGCTGAAATGGGATCAATTTATGGAAAGGTTTGTACAAAATGACTGCACAGGGCGGGGTGGGGACACGTGAAGAAAACCGTTCTAGTCCACGTTCCGAAGGAACAATACGGTACATATCTCAGGACCTTTTTGAAGTGGGTCCAGTTTAGCGATGTTCATGGGATTGTCTCCTTAGAACATCGTATCACACTTTTTTTCAAAACTATTTTGGCTTTAGGAAGTTCCTAGTAGTTAGTTATCCACACAGGGAAGCTGTTATTAATAGCTGGGGTTCCAGTGGGTGAGACTTAAGGAGTATATCAGAGTTATATAGGAGCAATAAAATTCTTACACGCAGCAAATGACCACTTAGCAGCTTTTAACATCTCCCGCGGTCTACCCAAGGTTCTCTTACTTTCTTAACGTTTATTTTTTCTGTCACCCTTTTGAGGCTGCCAGAAAAGAATAAAAAAACAAAATTAAAAAGACAGAAAAAGAGAAAAGAAAGAGAAGGAATATTAATGGAAGGAAAAATACTAAAAATATTAGCAGGTGTTTACAACCACATGGGACGTAAACCTCCCAAGTTGCTTCTGCAAATTTCTTGACATTTTTTATAGGGCAATTTTGTGGGGCACAGAGCTTGAAAAAGATGGAGTTCTATGACTGGGATGGTTTTGGCTCAGGAGCTTTTTTGGAAATTATCCTTTTTGTTGGAATGGGTGTTTTCACCATCTGCAAACAGTATATTTGACCATGTTCTATGTTCAGTGAGAAAATTTACTTCTGTTGAGCAATAAAAGACTGTTCCCTGTGATAAAGCCTCTCTGATTTCAAGAGACAATTTTTCATGAACCAGAAGATTATATGGGATTTTAGTCCAGACCTATGTATGGATTTAGGGGATAGTCAGAGAACCTCTTGCAAATCTAGCTGCACCAGTTTTAAAAGCTATTGCATCTAGGTGTGAATAGAATCATAGAATCATAGAATCACAGAATCGTAGAATCGTAGAATTGTAGAATCATAGAATGTGTTGGGTTGGAAGGGACCCTTAAAGGTCATCTAGTGCAACCCCCCTGCAGTCAGCAGGGACATATTTAACTCGATCAGATTGCTCAGAGACTGATCAAGCCTGGCCTTGAATGTTTCCAGGGATGGGGCCTCTGCCACCTCTCTGGGCAACGTGTTCCAGTGTCTCACCACCCTCATTGTAAAGAACTTCTTCTTAATGTCTAATCCAAACCTCCCCTGCTCTAGTTTAAAACCATTGCCCCTCGTCCTATCGCTACATGCCCTTGGAAATAGTCCCTCCCCATCTCCCCTCTAGGGAGCCACTTCCCAAGACTCACACATGTTGAGGAGGGAATTGAAGGGCTGCCCATCGAGGGCACAGCTACGCTTCGTTTCAGAGCAGGAAAAAGAAGTGATAAAGCTGGAAAAAACCCAGACAATAAGGGCATGAATAAATGAAGTGAGACTCCTCAGTCTTTGTGATGTTTTTCTGTGGTGCTGCACTCCCTCTACTGGCAGTGCAGCCACTGTATTTGCTGGAGTCCTTGGGGTTGGAGCATCCCAAGGCACCAGAGCTAAATCCAAGAACATGCTGATTTACAGCAATTTCCCAACATCCTGGGTTCACACGGCATCACTGGTTAGCCCACTGGTTACTGAGTCCTCTACTAAACTGAACTGGAGCCTCTACTTTACCCTTACTCAGGACTTATTTATTTGTAAATTATAAGAAAATACAATGAGGCACAAGATCCTTCATGGGATTTGATGTAGGTAACTAGTGCACTGTGCCTCTGTGCACGGGAGCCACCCTCCCATAAAGTGTCAGGGAACTGTGGAAAGTTCTCAGTCCTTCTGGGATTCCCAGGAGACTAACTGGAAGGTCCTAAACTAAAATAAGGTAGAGCTCAGAGACACTTTCTGTGCTCAGGACTGTCCACATACAGAAGAGGGATCTGATGTTAAATAGCTTACGATTCTGTTCAGTGACACCATTTGTTGGAATATTACACGTTGCCTTTCCTGATTTTTTCTTCCTTCAAAATTCCCCTCTTTGTGCTTATGGTGGGAACTTCCTCAAAATTCAAAAGGACGGGGTTTTGACACTGCTAACTGTTTGCTCCAGGGCTGAAAGCATCCACAGCACCATCATGAGAATGGCTTCAGATGGACTGGGTTGTTATCCTGCCCAAGTCTTTCACATGAACAGTTCCCAGCATAAGTTAATGCCGTGGTCTTGCAAATCCTGCCACAGTGGAGGCCTCCAAGGCTTTTGTTGAAGTCTGCATATGTCAGTGACACCATGTGGTTGGTGTCAGTTGAGGGACTCAGACCTGCATTTAGCTACTAGTGCAGAACTTCTAGCCACTTCACCTGGCCAGGTGAGTCATCTGCGCTCCTTCCAGACTTACAAAGAGAGGAAAATCCACAAAGAATTCATCCCATCCCACTAGAGAATCTAAAGGTAGGGATAACTGGCCAAATAGCTTAGATCCCCAGCTTACTCCCAGGTTTTGCTCCCCTAATTGTCCAATGTGTACGGGTGTCAGCTTGTCCACAGCTCTCTTGGAGGAAAAGCCAATTTACTCATTTTGAGATGAAATCTGAGTGCTTGCTGGGAATATCTGGCTGCAGGGATCCCTCCTCATAAGCAGTTTGGACAAGATCAAACCATGTTTGCCTTCCTTCAGCTCACAGTGTCATGCAGCACTGTCCCAGCAGGTTTCATTTCCTCAAGCACCTTCACTACATCTAGTACTACAGTCCTGGGACATGAAACACTTACCTTTGGTGGTAGTGTATAGAACCACCACTGCCAGGGATTGTCACACAACCTCCTCACCTTGGAGAATGGATCTGTCTGTCTGGGCTCACAGGGGAGTGGCGGGAAGGCATCAGGAGGATCAGGACTTGAACGGTCTGGTTTGTGTCCTCACCACAATACGGGCATCTACCAGCTTGCATGAAAGCACATCTCGTGCTTTTATAGGCTGCCCCCAGGGTGGGCCAGCTTCCTTCAGGGGGGCGAAATATTCAGTGCAAAGGAGAGTGTGTTTTGTGCTTGTGGGCAATGAATTGAAAAGCTCAGGAAACCTCTGCAGAGAGAAAGCGCTCACAGCCAACCTGGCTTCATTTCTGGGTCTGAGCTACTCATACAGTCTTGGCCAACTCATTTAATCTCACTGCTCTTGATTGTTGAAGGTGTCTAAACCACCCTCCACTGTTGGGATACCCAATCTGGATTGATTTCCATGAGGATTAGAAGTACAATGTGGATTTGGGTACCTAAATGGTGGTCTTTTTATGTTCTTTGCCTTGGTTCCCAATTGCAAAGCAAGGAAGAGGATGTCTTCCTGTGCTTGTGATGTCTGGTGAGGAAGATGATTTCTTCCTGTGCTTATGATGTCTACTCAGGGTACACTTGCTCTGAAATAGTGACTGTCTCTCACCAGATAGATCCTATCTCAACAGGACTTGAGAAAGAAAATGGGAATTAGTCTGCTCTGTGCTATAGGGACTTCTACCCTGAAGAAAGTTCTTATAGATGACAAACTCCTTCCCCATCAACCTACTGTCAAAGCCCCTCCTTTACAATGTGGGCTGGTAGGCTCCTGCTTTGACACCCTGCACAGAGCAATCTCTGTAACATCCCTGGGCCTACTGCTGATGCAACCACAGATGGGATATGATTGGTGGGATCCATCTCATCCAGCTTCAGCCATCTCCAGATAAGGTGGACAGCCTCTTTAACAGCACAGACCTTCCCTGAAGTACAGGCAGAGAGATGCTTACTCTCCCAGGGGACAAATCCTGCTGTATGCCTCTGAAACCTCTTTTAAGATGAGATGAATCACCCTCTGGCATTGCCCAGTTTCTCTTCATTGCCTGTAGATGTTTAACTTTGTAGACAGGAATCACAGAGCAGGTGAACCCCACGCTAGGCTGAGACATCTACTCGGACATGTGTAGAAACTACACAAGGGAGCCTCAGATTTGCCCTGTCCTGCTGGTTTTGAAGGGTTCATTGCTGGCCAAAAGGCAATTCAGTGTCACAGTTGGACTGAGGTAGAAGTAAGGCACAGGGCTACTTGGTCTCCTCAGGGGACACTCCAGTTCAGATCCTGACACAGGGGAGCTGCCCTGCCCTCTGTAACAACCTGTCTTTGACCACAGCTTATACAGGGAGCCTAGAGAGTCCTGAATTCAGGAAAAATTTATCTCCTCCTTCCATTTAGCCTCCACACATCCTCTCCAAAGCCCTTCCACCCCTCTGAGGTGGGTAAGAACTTCTCAGGGTGAGTTGAGCTTGCAAAACGCAACCCAAAAAAGGAGAGGAAACAGATTGGGACTGGGAGCCACAGTGTGTTGTAACCTAGAGAATAAAAGTCCTATCGCCCCACCCAATGCCAGCCATTCTCCTATATCCTTAGGGCTGCATGTTTTTCCACATACTGTTCAATTTATTATTTGCCAGTTCCAAGTATAGCAAATTCACAGAGTGCGAAAAATCTCATTTTGAGTTGGTTTTGGCTTCCCTCTTGCAGTTGGACTCATTTGGAACAAGGTCTTTGTACTTTATTACAGCAAATGCCCACAGGTTATTATTTCGGAGAGCCATTAGGGAAAGGAGTCCAAGTAGAGGGGGGCAGTGGGCTGAAGGGGGGCCAGGAGAAAAGGTGCAAAGCTTCTGAAATGCATCATTTTTCACCTTGCCATAAAAACAAATGGTGGAGAGAACCTGAGCTAATAAACACCCATTGAGAACAGGGTGATTTTTCCCCCCCTCTCTCTTTGGCTTTGACCATTGGTGGTTTTTTCACCTCTTTTTAAACACATGAAAATCACAGAAAAAAAAAAATTTCTATTCAAACTTACAAAGAAATACCTTCAGCCAATTACTTTAAAAAAAAAAAAAAAGAAAACAAGGCTGTTGAAAGTTGTGTATGGATATGGCCAGATCAGATAGATAGGTAGGTAGGTAGATAGACAGACAGACAGACAGACAGATAGGCAGATAGATAGGACTGGAAGCATGGACCTGGATTTCAGACGTCCTCTTCTGCAAATTGCTGTACAGGCACCACTCAGCCGTCTTATGGAGATGCCCATATAAAAGGCAGATCAGAAACAATACCAAGATATTGGTTAAATCAATAGGACAGTTTTTCTCTCATTTCACATGATTGGTTTTCTCTAGGTACAATGTGTCTCCAATCTTTCTTTGACTGGTTTTCTCTATGTCACCATTAGGAGTCAAGAATATGGTACATGCCAATACACTATATCTTGATGATTTGGTAATGCTGTTATACACGATTTCCTTAAACATATCTTTGTCAAAACACGCATTTTTTCGTAAGTTATGTCTCAATTAGACAGAAGGTGGGATTTATCTTCAAATTCAGAAATAATTACCTGGGCTTCTGTACAGTCAATAGTGAGAAATAACTCTGTCATAGTGCCCCAGAACCTAAAAGTTCTGAGTCTAACATTAGACTTAGAGATCTAACTTTGTATGTCTAAAATCAGATCAGGAGGATACCACACTACTTAGTCATGTTCAGGTCATTCCTTTTTGTAGAAGGGATATTCTGGATTAATTTAACTCAGAAACGGGACACTGCATGCCTTGTTCAGTCAGGTCTCCACCCATAAATTAAATAGAGTTTTGAGGTGGTATAATCAATCATTTTATTTGGACACAAATATTTGAGATTATAAAGTATGGGGCTTTTTTGGATGACTGTAACCTACAATTAGCAGGGTCAAAATTTATATAAATCTTTTCTGCAACATAAAATATTTTCTGAAGCTATATTATTAAAGCTTTTGTGAAAAGCTATTTTAAATGTCATTTTATTTGTTGATTTTTTTCACATTTTAAATGACAAAAAGAAGGAAAAAATGTTTTTTCCCCCCAACACACTGCCTTTTCCCCTTTATTCTGGAAAGAAATAATACAAGACAGCCAACACCAGACTTCTGACACTGTAATAAAAGGGTTGTGTATTTGGAAAGAAAAATATTTTAGAATTTTCTGTGAAAAAGAAAAAAAAAAAGAAAAAACAGAAGAAAAAGAAAAAAATATCGATCTCTTTCAGCAATTTTAATAAAAAAATCTCACTTTTGGCCTACTCAGTTCTACACTAATTTCAATCAAGGGAGGCGATCAGCCAGAAAATCTGAGCAAACATGTCTATAACCAACATTGTTCTGATGAATAGCATTGTCAGGATATGTAAAATCATGTATTTTCTTAAACAGGAGGAGTTATTAGCAAAAATGAAAACCAGCTCCATGCGCAGACAGAAAGGCGTGTGTCTTTCCTCGTTCCAGCTTTACCCCGTTCGTTAGTGGCCATGACCTGCTCGAACTCCACCCCACGGTGATACCAAGGGTGGGATTCGTACAATGAGTTGTGGACTTCACTTTATCCAGTAGCAACCATATAAACAAGGGTCAGATGAATCATGCCCTGAAAGTTCCTATTCCTCCCCATCGACCGTAAAGGGATCCCCAAGTGACAATTTTTACAGCATTAGAGGAGATGAATGGGAGACGAGGGGCTGAGTCCAATGCAACGAATAGCCATATGGCTGCTTGTAATGTACTGAGAACAGATGGATCAGCGAGGCATTTACAGATGGAATAATGCTATATGATCCCAACCCCATAATGAAGTAATATTATCCCCAGTTTGCAGATGAGGAAATTGAAGCATAGGGAAGTGTAGAGCCTAGTCCAATTTCTGGTGAAGCCAAATTATTTGTCTGTCATTACCCATGATGAGGAAAATCTGGGAATATAACACAGGAGTTTTGAGCCCTGTCCTGATACAGGGAATCCCAGCCATAAACTGTACGGTTACGCGCGGGACCTGGAGCTGACATGGAAAGTCTCCTAGTTGGCTGTGCAGCCTGCTGCATCACAGTAAATCAGCTTAGCACACCCTTCCCAATCTGGTTTTGCTGCAGCTTTGGGGAGCATCTCTGGTTCTCTTGTGTCTTGCTGCCCACGGGTTCAGCTCTTTGGGGAGATCCCAGAAAGCAAAATAGTGAAAGGGTCAAGAGCCTTTCTGCTATTAAGTGTCACAATGCTGACTGTTTGGGCGGTACCTTGGTTTGTACCTTTTCTTAGAATCATAGACTTATAGAATCATAGAATGGTTTGGATTGGAAGGGACCTTAAAGATCACCTAGTTCCAACCCCCTGCTCTGGGCAGGGACACCTCCCACTTAGACCAGGTTGCTCAAAGCCCCATCCAGCCTGGCTTTGAACACCTCCAGGGATGGGGCAGCCACAGCTTCACTAAGCAACATGTGCCAGTGTCTCACCACCCTCACAACAAAGAATTTCTTCCTAATATCTAATCTAAATCTCCCCTTTTTCAGTTTAAAACTGTTATCCCTCATCCTATTGCTCCACTCCCTCATAAAGAGTCCCTCCCCATCTCTCCCCACAGCCTTCTCTTCTCTAGGCTGAACAACCCCAACTCTCTCAGCCTGTCTTCATAGGAGAGGTGTTCTAGCCCTCTGATCATCTTCATGGCCCTCCTCTGGACCTGCTCCAACAGGTTCCTGTCCTTCCTGTACTGAGGATTCCAAACCTGGACACAATACTCCATTTACTTCTACTTTTACTACAGGACATGCTCCCCAGACGTGGACCTCTGGACACCTCATGGATGGTGGACCCAATGCTTTGCAGAAGCATTGCAATTTCTGTGCGTATGGCAGTTGAGTGCATTGCACATTTTCCCAGGTAACACCCTCCCAGTCCCAAGGGATCTCCAGAAATGGGTATTTTGCTGCAGTTTACACTGCCAGCATGATTCGTTCAGCTGTTCCTGTTCACCATCTTTCCCAAGGACAAACCGGGAATCAGCATGTCAGAGTTGGGTGAAATGGTAGCTGCTTGTAGTTATCATCTTTCCCAAGGTCTTCAGAAGCCATTTCATGATCCAGGTAATCCCAAACCCAAGGGAGAGGCTGTGGCATCAGCAAGCACTATGTAAGATGAACACAAAATGCTCCCTTCTCCAACAGGACCCATCCAGTCCACAGCTTGTTATCACGATGACCTTGAGAAAGAAGGTTGTTGAGAGTGGGGTTCAGGATGGATGAATTGTCCTGGATGTTCCCAGATGGGTTAGGAGTAGAGTGTCCTAACTGCAGAGCATGGAGACTCCTTTCATGGAACATCTGTGCAAGATGATGTATAAAAATGTAAAGCTGCTAAAAACCACCAAAAGCACAGTCAGAGCACCAAGCTACACCGATATCTTTGAACTGATGAGCTGCATAGTTGATCTTCTCTTGCTGCAGCACCCAATAAAACACGGGCTAATGCTCTGAGCCATGGTTTGATGGTGGAAGGCAGCAGTGTCCCTGGTGATTGTAAACCACCACAGCCCCGTGGCACAAAGCACCAAATCAATACAAGTGAACTGGCCTGGATCAAAAATATTTGGGTGGGTTAACTCTGCACAGGCTCATTCTTCCTTTTTTCTGGCACTTTGCAATGGAGAAGTGACCCAAGGGCCAAGTGGCAGAGCAAGCCGTGGTTCCCAGCTGATTGCTAATGTAATCGTGCAATAACCCAGGTTAGGAACCACCTAACCCAGGTCAATAGGTATTTCCTAACCTGGATCAGCATCGTGCTGCTCAGGCACCTGGCCATGAGGGATCCACTGGTAGCAGCTGGAACCCCAGCCCTAGCGTCATGGTCTGACTTTTCTGCCCATGGTGAGCTCTGTGCTGTCAAGCTACCTTGCTCCACCACTGCCTGAGCCAGCTGATATACATTTCCCGTTCTTGTGGCCGCAGCGTGGGATGTGGGTTGATGTTACACTGAATCTGGTGTAAATGGCTCCTGTGAGGAGCGACCATCTCTCTTCTTCTCTGGTTACGTGGTTTTGATACTCTCAGTTTTGATATACCAGCAGTTGTGCAGCCACATGGTAAATCAGAGAAACCAGTTGGATCAGACAGAAAACCAAGGCAGTTTACATCAGATAGTTCATCAGCCGCATTTATCTCTTGGCTGTGCAATTCGTAGGTCCAGCACAAGGGAGAGAGAGAGGGACCATGTGGCTGGGGCTGTGGGGGGAAAGGGAGCAGGCCATTCCCTCCACTGCCAAATTAGGTGGGATAGGAAACCTCTGGTTGCACAATGGTTTAAATGGTTTAAGACCATGGGGATACGTCTTTCCCTTTTCCCCTCTTAATTCTAGCAGCTTCCCCGTGCCAGCAGTATCTGGCTCAGGTGACTGCAGGATGCTCTGGATCAGGTCCCTGATGTGGATGGGAGAGATAAAAACAATATTTTTTTTTTTATTTTTCTTGGCGAAGGTTGCAGTGGAGTCAGTTCCCTCCCACAACTGAGCAAGGAGCAGTGGTTGGGAGCTGCAGAGGGAGAGGAATACCACTGATTTTACAAGCAGGACAGATGCAATGCTTTAAACCCTCTCGCCAAACCATGCCCCAAGACACACATCAGCTGGGTTGCAGATAAGCAGATTTGGGGTGGGGGTGGGGAGCAGAACCGGCCAGCACAGCACTGAGACTGGCACAGCAAACCAACTGCCAAAGTACAAAGCATTTTGTGGCTTCAGGTGGGTCAAATGGTATGTTTAAAGGAGCAGACACAAGCAAAGTGGGTGGATTTGCAGCAGAGCTGCAATGTGGAGGCAACAATCCTCAGCAGGGACCACTTGGGATGGCGGCTCCACGTGGAAGCAGCGAGCAATGCACCCACTGCGGGGAGAAAACAGGGATGGGAGGACATGGTGTGAAGGAGCTCAAGTCCTTGTATAATTGAGGCATGATATGAAAAATGCTTCATTGTCTGTTGGCCTGTTTTGGACCAGGCTCCTTTCTTTAACCCCACTCACATCTGCTGAAGGGCAGTTGGAGCACAGGACTTCTTGGTGCCATCTGCCAAGGTGGCACCACCTTCTATTCAGCCTACCCTCCTCCAGAACCTCCACCACCCTGGCTGAACTGGACATCAGACTATACAGGTAGTGACCTCCCCTTGATTCAAACTGAATTAGGTGAGATTATATTTTGCATTTTTGGTTTTTTGGTCATTCAGACAAATATAATGATATTCTCATCTGTTTAGCTCCAACATTATTATGGGTTTTTCAATGGATTCCATATTGCGCCCTCAGTTATAACATTAAACCAGCCAGCTCCAAACCGCAGGATGATTGAAACATTCTGGTTAAACTGCATGTTCCAGCTCACATCAAGCCAAGTTACTTTAAATATATCAAAATTCATGGGATGCATAAAGAATGCAGGTCAAACACAGTCACCGAGATCTGTGGCTGATAGGAGTGGCGTTCAAAGAACGCCACGAGGGGAGACGGTACCTGTTCTTGCTTTGGGAATTTAAAGTAAAATGAAATGAAATAAAATAAAATTAATTTAAAAAGACGGGAGGAGACAGACCTTAGTACATACAATAGATTTGAAATTATTCCAGATTACCTGGAAGATCCTGGGCAAATATGTCTTTGACTCCTAAATTTGCCTGTCTGGAATATGACGACTCCATGACCTCCAAAATGATGCCTGAAGAACCTCAACACCCAGCAATGTCTGGAAGACAGAACCAAACAAGCCTACAGACCTGCAGGTGTCCATGAAGCAGCATAATAAGGGGATGCATTGCTTTCCCTTCCCAGTCTCTTAAAAAGGCAAGGTCAGGAGAAATACAGTATAATTTTGGACTGGAACCTACAGATCTAGGAACTCTGAAATTAGGGATTACACAGACTGGGAGTATGACACCACAGGACATGTTTTCTGAATGACTGTTTTTTATTTAAAATTCCCCAGTCTGAAAATTGTTACTGGAATATATCTATTTTCCTTAACAGAAAACCTCAACCAACCAGTGCTATGAAAGTGCTTCTTAAAATACTACAAGAAACATGGAGTTGTGTTTCATCACTGTTGAACAGGTCAACTTTGGGTGAATGAAGTCTTTGAAAAGAGTACCAAAACCCGAATGCCACCCAATATTTGGAAAATCATTCTGGATTTTTTTTGGAAACTCATTTATAATCAATGTTCTGATGGCACAGTTGTACATTTTAATTTCAGGTCACGCATTTGACTGTCAGGAGAAAACAAAATCAAATGATCAGGATAACTATGTATTAGTTACACTGAAATAATTAAACAGTCTGGTTTTGTGTCCTGTTGAGCTCTCCGTCACTCTTTCTGTGACTTGCTCTATTACAGCGTTTATTCTGATCACTCTGAGCATATACAATCCTTTGCAGCTTTGCTGGATTTATTCAAGGCATCAGAAGTGATTTTTTTGGCCAGTGTAAACAACAGTAAGAGCGAGCTTCAACCCATTTGATGTGGTTTTAATATTTCTGTAAACCCATCGTTTTTTATTTTTTTAATAAGAGTGAGAAATTTAAAAGTGAGTGTAAATGTATATTGCATTTGCAATAATAGCTGGGAATTAGTCTGAGTGTATTACATCAGCCTGAAATATTAATTTTTCAGAATTCTGAGCTCCCTTTTGACTTTGAGGCCAAGCCTTTGAAATGCCGAGTGCACTGAACTTTGACTAGATCTGGATCCCTTGGGGGACATGTGCACCATCTATCCTTTCTGCAGCGATGCTGAGCTCCTGGGCTTTAGTTCCAAAATCTGATTTTGCAGTATTTAGATGTTCAGGGTCTGGTTATCTCACCTAAGATCTAGGTTTAGGGCTGTAGGCAACCTCTACTACTGTGTCCAGCTCTGGAGCCCTCAGCACAAGAACGACATGGAACAGGTCCAGAGGAGGGCCACGAAGATGATCAGAAGGCTGGAGCACCTCTCCTATGAGGACAGGCTGGGAGAGTTGGGGTTGTTCTGCCTGGAGAAGAGAAGGCTCCGGGGAGACCTTATAGCGGCCTTCCAGTACCTAAAGGGGGCCTACAAGAAAGCTAGGGAGGGGCAGTTTACAAGGGCATGTAGCAATAGAATGAGGGGCAATAGTTTTAAACTAGAGCAGGGTAGGTTTAGATTAGACATCAGGAAGAAGTTCTTTACAATGAGGGTGGTGAGACACTGGAACAGATTGCCCAGAGAGGTGGCCGAGGCCCCATCCCTGGAAACATTCAAGGCCAGGCTTGATGGGGCTCTGAGGAACCTGATCTAGTTAAATATGTCCCTGCTTACTGCAGGGGGATTGGACTACATGACCTTTAAAGGTCCCTTCCAACCCAACACATTCTATGATTCTACAATTCTACGATTCTATGATTCTATGATTCTATTCTTCTGTAGTCAATGGGGAGAGACAGCAGAGGGCAAGTCTTCCCTCTACAAGGCAGGCTGAATTGTCCTCTGGAGCTTCTGATCTCTATCCGCTGACTATGGAATAACTCTAACGTGACCACAGCTATCATGTAGATGCCTCAAATATGTGTCTACAACGTGGTGGGATGAACTCGGGTGTAAGGCACAGCCATTCACAATGTCAAGGATGGTTGTCCTTTCTGCAGAACCTCGCCCAGTAAGAACCCTTCAGGCTTGCAGAAAGAGCAAACACTTTTACTAAGAGCAGGAATTAATACGTCTGGAGGTCTCAGAAAGTGATGCTGAAGCACCATCAGCCAGGCATTTCACCTCTTGCACTTTTTCACCTCTGGCTCCATGCTCTTGGCCTCCCATCTCCCCCCATCCCGCCCAGCTGCAGCCCACGGTTATGAAGCGATGGAAGAAAGCTGGTGTGGAAATTATTTTCTCATGTACCTAGAGACCAGCATAACTTCATATTACTAGCTAAAATTAAAATCCTATTATAATAAAAGTAACTGGAATCCCGAGGGGACAACATAGCAAACATTAGCTGAAAACACCTTCCTGAGCTTGCAAAGAGAATCATAGGGGAGAATGGCATCTGTTACTAACATCTGAGTGCAAATTCCTTCCACCTGCCACAGGCAGAAAGTCAAAACCCCTTCATTTTCTGCCGAGCACTTGAGCCGTCGGTCGAAAAGACACTGTAAACTTCATTAAATGGCTTTCCACCGTGGCCTGCGTGCATGCTGTTTCAAGCCCTGCCATCAGCCAGCGCCAAGGAGGCACCTGGGGATGCTGGGCCAGATGACCAGTTTGCATTTCCCGGCTAGCGTGGAAAATGATGGAATGGTTTCATTTCCTGAGCAAAAACTGCAACAGTTTGTATTCCTACAGATACATTGAAGCAGGCTAGAAAATCACTTATCAGGGCAATTCATCCACTATAGGGAGAGCAAAGCTTGATACAAAAGAAAAGAGATTAATATAGTCTTTGAATAGCACCAGCAAGCTAAGAACATAAATACAACAATATATCATCATATCAAGATCTTATCATGTCCCATGTCAACCACAAGTCTTAAAGCCATTTCTGAAGGTCAATGACGTTAGCTCCATGTGATGTGTGGGGAAACTGAGGCACACAATGCTGGCTGCGTATTGTCCAGCAAAGCTGGAAATACAGCCTGTATCTCTGAAGTCCTCCAGAAGCCCTTCTGAAGGCAAATAATCAAGAAAGCAGAGCAAATCCATGTCTCTCAGCCTGCCGCAGCGTGTGCTCAGGCACAGCGCGGTTCTGCAAGATGAGTCCTTCTGCACAGCCATGCTGGATCACCCCCACAAATTTCTTTCATGTGCCCTGTTATTTTTTCTTCTCCTTGTTTTTGCTATTTAATTCCCAAACTGGGACTATCTCTTATGCAGATGTAGAGCACCCAAAGGAGCCCCTATCTCAGGTTCCCACGCCTGTTTCTGCTGGATGACGGAGGCTGTGAAAGGGAAGGGTTCAAGAAAGACTCCTAAAATCAATCAGGTAATCAGAGGTTAAAAAAAGCATCAATGGTGCCTTTGGTTGTGCTCTTCATCTGGGACTTCAAGATCAGTGGCACCACTGTAAAAACTACCCAGGCTGCAGGTTGCCATCCCGTGCATTATCTGTGCAGCAAACAAGCAGAATAGGTAACACAAAGAAAAACTGATCCTTTCTCAGCTGGTCTTGTAGCTTCTCCCTGACTCCAACGCCCTTGAAGAAAAACTGGGTGGCTGGTGTTAAGCAGACAAAAGGTCCTGGGATCTTTTCCTTGGATCCTGCCCCAAGGGCTGGTAGGATTTGTTGGCAGGCAAATTCTGGATGCAGCTGCTGCCTCTGTGTTGTGCAATGGGGAGAGTAGCAGCACCAAGTGGTACCAAGGTTTTGGTGTGTATTTCTAGTCCTGAGCACTACACACATGTCCCTGAGCCAGTCCCAGACAGCAGGAAGGGGGTTCCAGGGCCAAACTACCTCTGGGGACCGTGTAAGCACACCTGTACACTTAGGTTAGTCACCTGGCATAGTGACTAATCCACTGGGATGGAAGCAAGGAATTCATGTTTGGTTCAGCCACGACACTGCTGTATGCTGCTACACAAGCTATTGTACCACGTCGTCCCAAACTCAGTTTTCCCATTTAGAATTCATTGACTGAAATTGCTCAGAATCACAGAATGGTTGAGGTCGGAAGGGACCGATGAAGGCCACCTGGTCCAAGCCCCCTGCTCTAGCAGGGACACCTAGAGCCAGTTGCCCAGGACCATGGCCAGATGGCTTTTGAGTATCTCCAAGGATGGAGACTCCACAACCTTCCTGGACAACCTGTGCCAGTGCTTGGTCACCCGCACAGTGAAAAATTGTTTCCTGATATTCAGAAGGAACCTTCTGTCTTTCAGTCCCATTGTCCCTGGTCCTGTCACTGGGCACCTCTAAAAAAGTGCCTGGCTCCGTCCTCTGCACCCTCCCTTCAGGTATCTATATATTAATAAGATCTCCCAGGTTCCTTCAACACCTTCGTAATCCCTTACTGGACTTTCTCCAGTATGTCCATGTCTCTCTTGCACTGAGGAGCCCAGACACAGCAGTCCAGCTATGACCTCACCAGCACTGAGTAGAAGATCAACTCCCTCGACCTGCTGGCAATATTTTGCCTAACAAAGCTGAGGATACCATTCATCTTCTTTGCCGCAAGGGCACATTGCTGGCTCATGTTCAACTTGGTGTCCACCAGGATCCCCAGGTCCTTTTCTGCCAAGCTNTTCCAGCTGGGCCTCCCCCACCACGTCCTGGTGCCTGGGGTTGTTCCTCCCCAGGGGGAGGACTTTGCACTTCTCCTTGTTGAAGAGAAGTTGTGGATGCCCCATCCCTGGAGGTGTTCAAGGCCAGGCTAGATAGGGCTTCGAGCAACCTGGTCTAGTGGGAGATGTCCCTGCCCAGGGCAGGGAGCTTGGAACTAGATGATCTTTAAGGTCCCTTCCAACCCAAACCATTCTATGATTCTGTGAGGTTCCTGTCAGCCCTCCAGGCTGTTGAGGTCCCTCTGTGTGGCAACTTGACTCTCTGGAGCATCAGCCACTCCTCCCAGTTTGGTGTCATCTGCAGGCTTGCTGAGGGTACGCTCTGCCCCAGCATCCAGATGATCAATGAAGATTTTAAATACGACTGGACCCAGTATTGACCCATGGGGTACACTGCTAGTCACTGGCCTTCTACTAGATTTTGTGCCACTGATGACCACCTTCTGGGCCTGGCGTTTCAGCCAGTTTTCAGTCCACCTCACTGTCTTCTCATCCAGCCCATTTACTTGCGCTAAAAACCCCATGATGTGACATTTATGGAAAGTGCTATATAAAAGCCAGGCATTGTTATTAAATCTCACCCTCAGTCAGCAAAACATTTAAACATGTGCTTAAGATTTTAGGGTAAGCTTAAAGCGCATTGGGACTCAAATGCCTGATTAAGTGTCGTGCTGAAGCGAGAGGAATTGCTGATCAGCGGTAACACGCTCCTGGGTCACCTATTGCACTTCATGCTTTTACATTAACGAAGTGCAACCTGGAACAAAGCTGGATTTCATTGCCCAGATGCTCTGCAGCGGGGACTTGGCACTGAAGTGCCCACCTGTAGTCCAATCCTAAAATCACCGCTGTCCTCCTCAGCAGGGAGATTTTCATAGAATCATAGAATCATTTAGGTTGGAAGAGACCTTTAAGATCATCAAGTCCAATCATTGACCTAATGCTGCCAAAACCACCACTAAACCAGGTCCCCCAGCACCACGTCTCCCATCTTTTAAATACCTCCAGGGATGGTGATTCCACCACTTCCCTGGGCAGCCTGTTTTACCACTAAAGGACAGGGCAAGTACAGCTCCTCCTGCTGCAATAGTCAGGGCTGACCCCAAATAGCAAGGAGAAAGCCAAACTCAGACAGGTAAAAAGTACTCTAAGCTTTAAAGGAGGCTCCGAGTTCTTTGGAGGAGGTGCTCTCCATCAATTTATTACGGGAGGAGCACAGGACCATCAGCTTCCTAACTTTGAGAAGGTCTTGGAGCTACAGAAGTAGCAGAAAAATCCTAATTTTAAAAGAAATCAATGCCTAAAACTTGCCTTTTTGGTCTTGAAAAGTTTGTAATGGTCTTCTGAAGCCAAAGCTTCTCTGCAATCTCAAAAATTGCAAAAAAATCACATTCTCACTTAACGACCAAAATTTGGGAGCTGGAGTTTGAAGGGAAAAATTGAATTGCATGGTATTTAGAATCATAAAATCATAGAATGGTTTGGGTTGGAAGGGACCTTAAAGATCATCTAGTTCCAACCCTGCTGCGATGGGCAGGGACACCTTCCACTAGACCAGGTTGCTCAAAGCCCCATTCAACCTGGCCTTGAACACCTCCAGGGATGGGGCAACCACAACACATTTGTGGTAAAATTGACAGATTTGAGAACACAGTAACTCACAAAGCCTGAAAAACTTTACAGTTGGATGGCGTAGAAGTCTCTTGCCTATAATAACTTCTAAAACGTCTGTTCTTGCTAAGGATTATTTCTAAAATAGTCTGTATTGTGAGATGATCCATTTTATGCTTTCATTCAAACAGCATGCTGCTTTAATTTATATTTTTATGCATGCATAAACCAAATATGTCAGTGTACTTTATATAAAGATGTGAGTCTCACCGAACAAAATACCTGAGCACTCCACAATCTTCCAGAATTTATCATCTGGGAAAGGGCAGTCCAGGCTCTGGCACTTGTGTCAAAGACTGATTTTATTTTGTCGCTTTGGGTTTTTTAATCCATTCATTTGAATATTTGTTTGAACTCATATTTGTTTCTGAGATCCTGAGCAATTCCCTACAATGAAATCAGGCAACCAGGGTCTGGTCATGTAAATCAGTGCGAAGGGTTTGGCCCCAAAGCATTAAAAACAAATTGGCCTTTAATGATAAAGGTGGTTTAAATTGAAGTGCTTTAATGCAAATTCACCTTTACACCAAATAAGAAGAGTTGCCCTGAACAGCTGAAGAAATGAAAGCAAAAGAGGAACTTTTACATTAAATTTTGGCCCACTTTTATATATGTGTGTGTCTCAAAAAGAAAGAACTTCAATAAACGCATGGAAGCATTTGACAGTGCCATTGCTTAGTGAGGGCTATGGAGACTTCGCACCCTGCCTCGCACAGAGGATGTAGCAGTTTGCTCTTTCTAAAATGCTTCATTCTAGGTTTCAAGATGGAAATGCTCCATTTCTATAACATAAAATAACATAAAACAACATAAAACAACATAAAATAAAATAAAACAAAATAAAACAAAACAAAATAAAATAAAATAAAATATTTCTATAAATGTGTTGTAGTTGTCCCATCCCTGGAGGGGCTCAAGGCCAGGCTGGATGGGGCTTTGAGCAGCCTGGTCTAGTGGAAGGTGTCCCTGCCCAGGGCAGGGGGGTGGAACTGGGTGATCTTTGAAGTCCCTTCCAACCCAAACCATTCTATGATTCTATGACCTGCAGCTCTAAGGTAGTTGTACGTCCTTGCTTATCCCATCAAATGCAAATGTCTTAGTCTTCATCAAGAGGCATAAATGTAAAAACAACATTTACCACAGGGTAAGAATATAAAAATGGATGATGAGAGCAGGTGACCTGCTGGGAGCTCACAGCGTAACACCCCCAGCAAGTTCCTTGCCTTGCTTTACCACCAGGCTACAAGATCTGTCTCTTTCCTTTCAGGAGGAAGAAGAGGAAACTAGACAGAAAAATGTGGCATGAAACCTGGGGTCTGATTGTCATTTATTTCCAGCCACAGCGCAGCAGGAAAAGGCTGGAATCTATCAAGTAGTTCACAATTGAACTGGATCCAGTTGTCAAGCTGAACACTTGATATGTATGGAAAACAAAATTCAAAATATCACTTCTCGTAGTTAGGAAAGCGTAGAGATACATTCATTATCAATGCAGTCTCCTGAAAAGCTTGCATTTAGACAGCACACTGATTAGCAAGCAGTAAGAGATCTATTACATTTAAAGTCAGTCTAGCACAACCAAGGAACAGAAGAACTGTTCTTGTGGTCTACGGGGTGGGATATGGGCTTTCTGACCAGGGTGATGATGCTCCACTTCTGGTTGGCATTGATATGCTGGAGGATTACCAATGAGAGAGCTGGAAATACTGGCTTGGCCAAGAGCAACCAGAGTTAGGCAGCTTCATGTGAAACTTGTCAGAGTTGCAAGTCCTCTGAAACCACAGGCAGGAGAAAAGGTGACCAAGAGGTTTGGTGCATCCATCATCACTTGATGACTGATACCTCGATTCTCTCTTCCTATAAAACATCCGAGCAGCCCTGAGGAGAAGGACTTGAGGGTGTTGGTGGATGAGAAGCTCAACATGAGCCGGCAACGTGTGCTCACAGCCCAGAAAGCCAACCGCATCCTGGGCTGCATCATAAGAAGCATGGCCAGCAGGGCAAGGGAGGGGATTCTGCCCCTCTACTTAGCTCTTGTGAGACCCCACCTGGAGTACTGTGTCCAGCTTTGGAGATCTCAGCAGAGGAAGGACACGGACCTGTTGGAACAAGTCCATAGGACGGCCATGAAGATGATCAGAGGGCTGGAGCACCTCTCCTATGAAGACAGCTGAGAGGGTTGGGGTTGTTCAGCCTAGAGAAAGAAGGCTCCAGGGAGACCTTATAGCGGCCTTCCAGTTCCTAAAGGGGGCCTCTAGGAGAGATGGGGAGGGACGCTTGATCAGGGAGTGTAGAGACAGAATGAAGGGCAATGGTTTTAGACCGAAAGAGGCAAGTTTTAGATTAGATATTAGGATGAAATTCTTTTCTGTGAGGGTGGTGAGCCCCTGGCCCAGGTTGCCCAGAGAAGCTGTAGCTGCCCCATCCCTGGAGGTGTTCAAGGCCAGGTTGGACAGGGCTTGGAGCAACCTGGTCTAGTTGCCCAAAAGTTGCCCTCCCAGGGCAGGGGGGTTGGAACTAGATGATCTTTAAAGTCCCTTCCAACCCAAACCATTCTATGATTCTATGATCATTTCCAGTTCAGAATTGTTTTAGCTAAAGGTAAAAGCTTGGCAAACAGTTGTACTAGAAGTCATGTGGTCTATTTCAAATATAAATTTTGAGGCCTTACTGTCGTACATACCAATTTCTATACCTGTTACAACCTCTGTACCATGCAGGGAGTGATTTTTACACATTTTTCTGAATGCTGTGAGATGACTTAAAGCTGATACACCCTCCGGTATTCACCATCCTACATATTCACCAAGCCCAGTCAAAAACTCAGCCCAAACCCTGTGTTAAATCCGCATGATTAATACAGTGTATTAGGGAAAAAAATGCAAGCCTGCGGTGTGGTTCGCTTCTTACGCAGAATTTGAAAGGAAAAGAATGGAGCCCAGCCCAAGAGGTTCATTTCCTAAAGGAGAATTCAAGACCTGGAAACCACTTCATCGAACACAAATTCCTTTTCCAGCCTCTGGCATCGAGCATTTTGGCAGCACAGGGAGGGCTGAATGGAGATGCCGTCATGGAAGGGAGCCCTTGATATTGCTGCATCCCTGCCACTACCCTCTCCTGCCTCTCTTTGCGTCCTTATAGCTGTAAACAACATTCACTGCCGCACAAGAAAACATGTGCCGTATGGAAGAAATCAGAACATTTCCGAGCAGGTCTTTCTTTCTCAAAAGAACTAAAGCAGTCCTTGCAGATGTTCTGCACTCAAGCGTAACTGAAATACAAGCTCGTTGTCTGAACTAGAAGCAAAATGGGAAGCAGCAAGCATTTTACAAGCCTACAATAAACACTACACAATGATGAAAAGCCTCATGAGCCTCACCAAGTGTTAGAAGACAGTCCTGCTCCGAACCCTATGCTTCAGAGGCTTAAGTGCAGTTTGTGGCTTAGTTTGTCTTAGTAAGATGTCGGAACACATTGCCCAGAGAAGCTGTGGCTGCCCCATCCCTGGAGGGGTTCAAGACCAGGTTGGACGGGGCTCTGAGCAACCTGGTCTAGTGGAAGGTGTCGCTGTCCAGGGCAGGGGGTTGGAACCAGATGGCCTTAAAGGTCCCTTCCAATCTAAACCATTCTATGATTCTACATACCAGGAGCTGCATCAGGCTGGTATGGTGAAGTTGCACCACCTGCTACAATCCAGTAGCTTCTGATACCATCATCCGCTTGGCTCTCTTCAGCTCTTGTTCCCCCCAGCCTGAATGATCCAGGATCTAATTCACCTCTTAGGAAACAATCAAAAAATGCCATAATCTTGAAGTTCTTAATTTTGGTGTCTGCTTCTGCTTTTGTCAGCTTCTGCTGCCAAACTCTAAAAGAGTTAAAAACCACTGGTTTAAAATTAAACCACTTTTAAACCATTAAGCAAAGACTTTTCCACTTCAAACAGGGGGCAGCCTGAATCCAGGGGACTTGTTTTGTCTTCAGTGTGCCCTGGCTCACATGCAGCGGTAATTACCTTGAGGAGGCAAAATCCTCACCAGTGACAGCTCGGGCTCACTGGGCTGGGATGAGCAAGCGCGCGGCTGCTGGGCAAAGCCCGAGCCAGCATCTTTCCCACCAGGTCCATGACGGACAGCCCAAAGCAGCCCCATTAGGAGCCTGGTGCCAAGCTGCAAGTCACAAACCCATGAGCCCAGGGCAGTAGGCGAGCCAAATGCTGTTTACTCTGCAAAGCCCAGCTCTTAAACACATGACGAGGACCATTACAAAATTATTTTTCCCTCTACCAGGCTGAGGTTTGACATTGCTCACACGCACAGCGAGCAGAAAGAAGTGATACCGCTGCCATGGTTCGTCGTATTAAAAAGTATTAAAAATAAATACAGCCAATTTCTCTCCCAAACACTCTTCTCAGAGGCGGGCCGAAACACTCGCAAGCAGCTTTGCTCCATTTCCTTCAGTGAAGAGCACAGCAGCAGTTTCAAAGCACTGGCTTTGGAAACACAGCCAGCTATTATGAGGCTTGGGTTAAATTAATTAACGGCCTGCAAAAAAAAGCTCCTTACAACACTTGGCTGAGGATTGCAAAGTGCCACGTTTATTACCAGTGTTTCACTGGTTCCACAGGAGACATTCAAACTGCCATACAGAAACACACTTAAGCTCCGGTCCTTTCAGACTCTCTCATCACTGCCATGGACACGCGCCTACCATACCATACAGCACAATCTAGTTCTGTTTTGCAGGAGCTGAAAAGCTTTCCCAATTAAAACCTTTTTCTTTTTTAGCTTAGAATTTCTTTTATTAGTTATTTTCTTATGTCTCTTAAAGACAAAGCCTCCCACTTGTCACTTTATAATAAAAGACCTGCAAAGAACTAACAAACTGTGCATCTAAAAGGCAAAAGTTAGCCTAGAAGTATGTCTCTCAGCCCCAATAATTACGTCAGCGAAGAATGGAGCACGAGAATATTGTTTGGCAGGTGTTACCTGTGGCATCGTCCCCCACGGAGCATCGGTCCAGATCTGCGACATTATTTGGATACTAACGGTGTTTGGGTTGAAGGTAGAAGGAAATATGGGAGGTTCTAAGCACGACATTAAATTCTGTTCCGCAGTATGACGAGGGGATCGGATAGAGGATTTTTTACTGTAACTTCTCGGCCAAGTAAAAACAAGAGAGAAGATCACTATTCCAAGATATTTAATAAGAAGAAATTACAGATTGAAAGTCCTCTGGGCACATGAAATTCAGCCAATGCACAGCTCTAGAACGGGTCACTTCTTACAAACAATATTACAATATTATTTTTTTTTGCTTTAGCATGGACATGTCAGACCACACAAACCACAAAATACCAAATCAGATGCAACAGTTTGTGCTAAAACCCACAATAATAAAAAGATATGGCACAAAGAATGCTAAACTAAACGACGTGTAATTAGTAGTTACTTTTGGCAATCCTGGTTTGCACTAATTCAGTTCAGAGATTCGTTCCCAGTCAGCACCAGGTTCAGTTAACATACCATTCTGTGCAAAGCACACTTTTAAGTTCATGAAATAATTAGTTGTGTAAACGTATCTTCCTTTCACAGTAAAACGACAGCAATTTGGGTATCGGAAACAAACGAGAGAACCCCAGACAATATTTTATTTCACAGTACATAGTGTATGTATATATAATCACCATATTCAGCAAGTAGGTAAAGTGCATGCCAGTAACAACTTGGACTGTAAATTAAGACTTTGAAGTGCAGAAGTACATTTTACTCCAATACTAACAAACTAATATGAAGTAATACAAAACAAGGTAGAGTAAGATCTTGAAAACAACATCCTCTACGTGATTTACCGTGTCTTTCCTTAAAAGGTAGGGCTGAATTCCTCTGAAACAGGAAAAATTTTACAGCAACTATCAATGGAATAAACAGTTCAAAGCTTCACTAGTTAAAAATATTGCACCAGAAGTGTTGTATTTGAAAGCAATGCAAGAAGAATTTTTTAATATAAAAACACTTTAAAAAAAAAAGAAGACACATTACAACAGCTACTTTTGAACTAAAATAGCTGGTAAGCTGTAGCAATTGATGAAATGTGAGTTCTCTGCCACAGGTGATGGATATATGGATTACCTGGAACCTCTCCTATGTAATATCAAGTAAGTTAGGAGGGGAAAAGGTCTCCACTCTCCTGTAGTCTTGATGGAGCCAACTGTAAACTCAACAAAACCGATTAGATAATTGACAATATTCCCTTTTATTTTAGAAATACAGGTCTACAAGAAGTCTTGAAATGCTTCACCACCAGTTAGTGCAAATAGAATCACAGAATAGAATCTTCATGGTTGGAGAGGACCTTTGAGATCATTGAGTCCAACCATACACAAACAAAAACCCCCTACAATCTCTGCCACTAGAACATGCCACGAAGAGTCAAATCTATATGTTTCTTAAATCCCTCTAGGGATGGTGACTCAACCACCTCCCTGGGCAGCCTGTTCCAGTGCCTGACCACTCTTTCAGGAAAGGAATTCTTCCTAATATCTAATCTAAACCTCTCCTGCCGCAACTTCAAACCATTTCATAGA
>VWZL01005917.1:0-37796 GCA_013396915.1 Stercorarius parasiticus | reverse complement strand
TCCTGCTCTTCACAGAAGCAGTCATTAAAGCCAATCGCAGCATTACACTAAACGACCAGGTAAAGCAGCAAGAGCCCTTGCGCTTCTGGACGGGTGGCTTATTGACTTTCGAAGAGACCTGAGGGAAAAAGAAAAGAATACTGTGTTATACCTCCAAGCTTACCTAGAAGTAGAATCTGACAGGAACAAAAAAACCCTCAACTTTATCCAACCCTGTTAGTAGAAGTACTCAAAACATGGATTACCACCGCCTGCAGTGCAAGCCTTGCTTGTAATCCCATGTGTGATGAAGCAGCTGGCTTTTGCTCCTGACAAGGAGCAAAGCAGAAGTCTAGATCTGGCCACCGTTAATGTGGCCGCAGGAAGAGAAGACGACAAAATCTATATATCTTGGTGTCCAGTTGCTCATGCTTGCCTTACATTTTATTTTAACTAGTGCAGTAATCGCTGTGGCTAGGGTTGGCCAAACATTTTCACCATGTTGTTGGTGTAATTAAGTAACACAGAAAACGTCAACCAGTGAGTTTCTGTGCTAAATCCAATTAATATGAAAATATTCTGTAGCTCCTGCATGCTGTATTGCATCAAGAGAGAAATACATCTTTCAATCACATGTCCCCTTGTTACTGGTCATTTAACTTTAGTTTTCAATGTATAGATATATATTTTTAAATCTTCTAGATTGAAATAGTTGTGGATAGATTGATTCTGAACTGATTTATGATCCATATTGCACCAGAGAAGTAATTTTATGCATATAACTTCTTTCACAATTACCTCCACAATGATTTCAAAGGATTTCACTGCTTGTGGGAGGCCGTCAATAAGTGGCACTTGCATATTCATCCATTTCAATCTGAGATTTTTAAAGACCTGAGGGAATAGAACAGAGCTACTGGAAATTAATTTTTTCAGCAAGTTTGCTTTTTCATTTTTTTAGGGATAACCATGCTTCAGTGAAAGCTTTTTTAAAATGAAAGTATTCCTAAATTCACAAATGCTGAAAGCTAAAGATTTCGACCAAAATGTAGTAATTCTTTTCGGTATCCTTTGTCATTCAGTTGAATGTAAATCTTGCATCTGGGCTTTTGTAGATATTTCTTTTCCATTAAATATGCACTATTCCCAAGTGAATGAAACTACTCAGAAATGAGTTTGTTCTTTGACTAGAAAATCATCTTTCCCAATTTCTTGGATTATTTATTTAACAGAACTGTGCTTTTAAAATTGCCAGCTTAAAGCTCTCATTCCTGAAGCAATGGAGTATCTCAGGATCGGTTTCCCCACCATCTTTATTTCTCTCCTTTGTCCTCAGAAGGCCAAATTCTGCTCCCATCTGACAAGCAGCGAGCAGAGAAACAACTCTGCTCTCCTTCCTGGGATAGATGGTAGCACCCAGTGCCTTGCTGCTAGACTGGCAGGTTAGTATCACCAAGCTGCAAGGAAACAAGAAGGTTTCCAGCAAGTTGTTGTAGGAAACAAATGTCCTGGGAGCATCACGCAAGGGATGTCTATGCCATGCAGTCACATGCACTGTTGAGCTCCTGAAAGAGTTCAGTACATCACCATGTGGAGGTACTTGCTCAGGTCTCATTAGCAGTGCAATTACACTAATGTTCAGGATGCTCAGGCTAATAGTTTCTGCCTTTAAGCCAACTGTACTAGTTTAGGCATCGCACACATTTGGTATGCTGCTCCCAGTTCTGCAGTTGCTTTGGCTACTGGCAAATTACTGCAGTACATTGCATGATGGCACCTTAGCCATCAGCAGCGTGCTGGTATTTCACTGGTGCGGCGGGAACCAGTTGAGGTAAACCACCAGTTGGTTTGAGTTGTTCAAATGGGTCCTGCTGACTTCTTTCATAGATACTTCTGTTCCCCACTCAAACACAGCAAATGCTGTGCAGACATTAAGCACAGAATCACAGAATGGTAGGGGTTGGAAGGGACCTTCAGAGATCATCTAGTCCAACCCCCCTGCCAAAGCAGGTTCACCGAGAGCAGGCTGGACAGGAATGCATCCAGGTGGGTTTTGAATATCTCCAGAGAAAGAGAATCCACAACTTCTCTCCATGGCAATGCCAATCATCCATGGCATTTGTTTTAATGTGAGAAGAACACTGTCTTTGAGAAGCCATAATATCCGCTCCTCCATGCCAACACCAATACCCCAGCCCTTAGGGTGAATCACTAGAAGGCGAGAAAGATTTCGGGAGGGAACCTTTGTTCAAATATTGACTGCACGTCACCACAGTTTTGCAGCCTCAAGCTATATGTAAATACTAGAGAGCTGAAAAAAAATATACTTCCAAAATTCCTTTTTAATTTGTAATAAATCCATTTTGGAATTTACCGAGGCCAATGCCAGATGGCCTCGAGCATGTTCTCATTCATATTTCAAAACAGAAAAACCTTTCTCAGAATCTGCAAGCTACGTCTTTTTCATGGGGATGATTTCTGTTGAGCAAGGAAAACTCAGGTTAATTAGGCCAAATAAGCTGATGCAGTCAGAGGCAGAGACGCAGAGGTTGCAAGATTGAAATCCATCAAGACACTGTGTCGACAGATGCCCTCTTAACTTGTTTGTTATTTGCTAGGGGGGGTTGGCCACCTAATTACATAGAAATATATTGCTTTTTTTGTAACAATAAATGCACCGATGTAAGAGGTCTTCATTCAGTAGAGTTACAAGATGCAGCCAAGCAAAACTGCACCTTATGAAGACTACAAGGAAACTACACTAAGGTGATGGGGATATTGAAAAGTTCCATCTCTGTCGTGTAAACTGCTGTACAAATGTCCTCGACTATATGGAAATGAACACTTTAAGTGGTTTTTGCGGAGCTATAAGGGAGGTCCGGAGCAGAGGAGCCCCCAAGGTTCCTTCCCACCTGCCCACATGCCTATAATTCTGTGATTTGAACTCTGAGAGTCAGGGAGAGGTGGACACCAAACTGGGAAGAAGTACTTTAGAAGATGAAATGGAGCAACATGCTGTACCAAGAGGTGGGACCTTAGGCTGAGAATTTGACCGTCTGAGAGAAAGAAGTGGTGAATGCCGGTATCTGGCACTCTTACGGGCATGCCTAAACTGTGGGTTTAGCTGCGCTTCTCACAGGCACAGTGGAGGTCTGTCCTATGCTGACCAACCCTCTGTGGCAGGCGGGGACGTTGTGGAGCAGCCCCAGTGTGAGCCCTATGAGCAGGGTCTGCGAGGACATCTCTGATGAGCTGCGAATCGATGCCAGTCTGGTGGTCATCTCTTTCAAGCTAATTAGGCAGGTTAAGGATCCATTTCCAAAATGTTTTTGTGAAGTGTTCTTTCCTTTCCTAAAGGATTGAAACCTTTTTTTCTTTTTTCTTTTCTTTCGTCCTGACATCCTTTCTGAACTTCTACTTCACTCAGATAGACAGTCCTCTTATGAAGTCCCTGAAATAAACAAAATCCCCCAAACTGATTATGGCACCTGGACTTCGCCCCCATGTGATTTATACCTTCAGCTTGTAAGGAACAGAAAAGTGTGACTCGAAAGAGGCCAACATGCTCATCTCACGCACTGCCTTTGCGTGCTGCGGAGCCAGCGTCCACCCCCCAGCATGAGCTTTGTGAAAAAAGAGAGAATGCTGTAGGCTGCTCTCTCTAGTTTCAGGATGTTTAACTGCTAATGGAGAGCAAAGAATAGGCAGATTCCAGTATCTGCAGAGAAACAGAGAGAAAGATTTAAACCTAAGCTCTCCAGGTTATTGGGGTCCAGCTGCTTAGGACTTAAGTCACTTCTCACTGTCCTCACTGCCTGCATCTTTAGGAGCCTTCAGCTCTAGGGATGTTTTCCTCGAACCCTGGGTGTTTTATAACCTCTGAAAGTAAATGGAGAGATAGGCAGCTGGAAAGATTTAGAATTGCCTTAAATCTGGCCAGCAATTCATCTTTTCCAGTGTCAGCAGCAGCCAGCACCAGGTATTTTGAAGGAAGGAGCAAGACTTTCAGCAAGCTCTACAGACCATCATTATACTGCAAATAGGATTTTGCCCCAACTTTTTGTAACTTTTGGGAAACGGGTACCTGCATGTTTCACAGCTATCACCAGGGGCCAAGTTCAGACAGCAAATTTTTCTAAACGTCCTCTTACACAGGCTGGAGGCAGAAAGAGAAATCTTCTTTGTCCAGGTTGGTTCTGTCATTGTGGGATGCAGTGCTGAAACGTTGTTTCTCTGCCTGACAGCAGTCTGTCCGTTGTCGGTGTCCATATAGGTTAATCTGGGCCCCACACCCATCCCAGGCCTTTTCAAAAGCGTTTGTCAGGAAGGTTTGGCTGTAGTCAGAGCAAGGATGGATGTCTGCCTCCCATGGCTCTCTGGGGCCTCACTGCCACCCTCGGTCACTCTAAGAGTGCGCCAGCTCCATCGACAAATTCCATCACTGGCAACGTGTGTGTCAAACGTAGATCTTCGCTGTTTCTGATTGAGTTATCGATCTGCCTTCAGGGAGCGTGACCTGGATTTATCCCTACACACTGTGCAGGTCTCTGGGCCAGAGAAAATGAAAGTTAATCAGAGAAGGATCCTAGCCAGTTTCAAGAAATAAACAGCATGTAACTCAGGCTTAGCACAGGGCTGAGTAGTTCTTTGAAAAAAACATCTCCCACCACGGTGCTCTTCTGTTCAGCATTAAGTGCAGTAGTTCCCCGTGTCTGCCTTCACTCAAAGATGAGGCATATCCAAAATCCAGTACTGCCTCTTTAAAATAAGTCCAAAATTATGTCTTCCATTTTGGCTGTGTTGTTGCTCCTTGCTCCCATCTGTGAAAGGGAATGAGAAGCAGGAGGATGCTGACTTGAAGGCATCGGGTTGGGACTTGGGAAAGATTCTGGCCACAGGCTGCTTTCACCACTTTGGATAAATCAGCAATTTCTCAGTTTAGATACAAGTGGACAAGTCTCGATGTTTCTACACATCTGGATCTTCCTTTCCACGGTGCTCAGCCTTTGCTGTTTGGAGGGGAAGTGCCTGCATGCTGCCTGCATGCTGCCCAGCACAGTGGACAACCGGCCTCCAGGGAATACTGTTGTACTTAGGTGGTGCTGCTGCTCATAAAGCTAAGTAGTAGTATGGTACAAAATATGAATAACTTCTCTGTCTTCCCCAGACTTCCCCACTGCTTCCCCCAGCTAAGCAGTGACTTAGCTTTGTTAGAGGGTACCTAACAGAACCTGATTTGTTCTTAAAGTATCTTGATGCGTCCGTGCAGAAGATACTTTTGAGTCCTAACAAAAAATGCCTTTACCTTCTTATGTTTAGTATTTCAGAGGGATCGCGGCCAGGACACTGGAAATTCGAGGTTTTATATTCAGCCTGGCCACAGGCTTGCCAAGTGAGGAGGTGGCTTCATCGTGCTGCACCACTTCCCCGTACTTCTTTTCCCTCCCCTTGTGTTTGATTAGGTGGTGGCTCCCTGGGGCAGCAGCAGACGCCAGAGCCCTAGGCACACTCAGCTCTCCCATGTGTCTGGGTGGCCTTGGGCTGCATTTGCTGCTGGTAAAAATAATACAAGCAACACGTGAACGATATTACTCCATTCCGGGCTCGCTGCTAGAGCTCCCTCCCGCAGTCAGAAGTACATTGACAAGGCGACGCTCATGGACAGTGTGGTGCACACACGTGTGTTCTGACACACTCATGTGTGTGTTCTCTCTCTCTCTCTCTCTCTCTGTGTTTAATGTCTGCTCAGTGGCGATGGAGTCTCTTTTGAAGAAGTGCTCATACTGTGCTCTTGCAAAGGGGCAGAAAGGCTAGAATGCAAGAGGGACTGATCTTTGTTTATTTTTCTTTGGCAATTTTGTGGTGAGTGCTGTGGTTGGCATGTAGACTAAGATGTTACAGGGTGGGAGAAGTTTAAATATAATTATAAGTCACTTCTCTCTGCAGCCAGCTCTGTAGCTTATACAGGGGATGGAGAGAGCATTTTTCCCATGGTGTTAGGGGAGCACAGAGGATGCCCCGTTTGCTGAAGATTTGTACAGATCTGAGAGGCAGGGAGTTCTGTTTGGGAGCGGGAAATAGCCTTCAGGGAGCAGGAAGAAAGCAGAAAACTAGACAGGCTGCAGAGCTCCTCACACGTTAACAAATCTAATAGGAAATTGCTGTCATCTACAAGAGAGGGATATTTGGAAAAGGCCACTTAAACTTCATAATCCAGAGTCTGTCCATTTTCAGTACAGGTGGGGTGGATACATTTTAATGTTTGGAGGAGTGGAAATACTATGGAAATATTTTCCCTTGTTCCTGGTAATGTCTTCCCCAATTTGTTTAAGACCATTGGTCTCTATAGTGTGCTCTGCCTTCTGACCTGGAGTGGCAGAGAGGCATTCAGAGGCATGAACGTTCTTTCTGGCTGCTGTTCTCTCAGTGCTGAGAGTTTCTTTTCGTTTTACCGTTTACAGCCTTTGATGCACATTATAGCACCGCGTGGATATTTCCATCTCAACCTCACTGCAGAGAGCGCTACTTTTGGTGCCCACAGAGCTTGCAGAATTATTTATTTATTTTTAAAAAACAAAGAGCGGAGGTGGAAGCGTTCATTTGTAATTAAGGTTCAGGATGCATTGGAAAGGAAGGCAGAAAGTGCACAGTAAAGTAAGGACCAGTACATTCTAGTACTTTAAAGAAAATGCTTGTAATTTTGGAATTCGTTTGGTAATGTTGGCCTGCTTGTTGTGTACAGTCTTCCAGGCTTCCCAGGAAGTCAGTTATGTTTTGGAAAAAGCAGACAAACTTTCGGGCACAAAAGTTCTTCTTCAGCTTATCCTCAAACCTTTTGTGAGCAAAGGCTTTTTTTCTGTTTTATTGTATTTGTTTCCCACAAGTACATCTGTTTGGATTCCTACAAACCTTGTCTTGTATGTATTGAAGGAAGACAGCACCATGACTCCCTTGTTATTTACTTAGTGGTCTTACACACATATAAGGAGAAGATATTCTCTCTCTGCAGACGATTTTGTCTTAAGAATGTGTTATGGTCAACATTTTTTTTAAATTCTGTCTATGAAAAGTTTTGTTGCAAACACTCGAGTGTTAGGTAGGTAGTTCCAATAGTGAGGGAGTAATTATCACCACGGTTGCATTCGTGTTTTTTAAAGCAACCACAAAATCACATCCAGGCACTAAATAAAGAAGCTGGTTTTCCACTGAGCCGAATTCTTGAAACTCCTGACAACTCAACTTTCCTTGAGAGGCTCGAACCTGCTTGGAATCTCGCTTTGGTTATTTTTGTAAGAAAATGCTGGCCCAAGGTTTCATTTCTGCTCAGGCTGCTATGTTTCACAGGGGAAAAATGAAGATAAATTAGATGGGGGTCAAAACTCTCTTCTCACATATGCCTGGTAAATCTGAAATAATTTCACACTACTTTCAGTTCAGCTGAGGTAAATCTGGGATCACAGCAGTGAAGCTACCAGGCTGGCTGTATTCATACTGCTGCGACAAGGTGCTGAGATACTACAGTGCTGAGTGCTACGGAAAAAGCTTCAGGTTAATTTTTAAAAAAAAAAACAGCGAGCCTGTCCTGTCACTTACAGCTCTGATAGGTTCCAGTGCATCTCTAGAAACAGAGGGAGAGAGAAGCAGTACTTCCAGATGGGAAGCTGCATTAGAAGTGTGGAGTGTCTATCTGAAAAGAGACACCTGGGTGAGTGAAGATACTAATAAATAAGCATCCTGGGCTTTGAGTCTTGTGAGTGCTTGTAAGAGAACAGTTGGAAAGCCTTAAGTGAGGGTGTCTATCTCGTGCGCAGCTGACCAAGTGTGTTGCTTACAGTTACCATGTGTCAAGATGTTTCTTGCTCATTAGGTTTACGCTGATGGAAAGCAACTTTAAATCACTCTTTAGAGGAATCCACCGTGAGGCATGCCAGCTGTGTGCCAGATGAAGGAGTTGTAAAGTCATGTTGGACAGGCAAAAATATACCAGAGAGAGAGATTTAAAGTCATGAGAAAGATAATTACTTTGCACTCTGAGATTAGCCATAGGAAAGGAAAGGGAAGGGAAGAATTATACTCTGCATTCGTTAGAAGGTTTCCTGCTATCTCTCTGTCCCACTCACACATGCACACACATGCACACAGCTGAATTTACTGTCACGGTGTCGGGTTAGCCAGGACTGCCAGCATGGGAGAAATCCTTATGGGAAGATTTCTCAGCTAGCACGGACTCACTCATTTCTTTCTTGTTGTTTTTGCTTTTACACCACTGACTGTAGAAGTTGTGGCCCCAGACAAAATAGATTTAGATGCTTTGCTTGTTATGATGGTTTGAAAACATTCCCCCTCTCTCATGACTATTTCTAAAAGGTAGGACTGGAGTTGAGGCAGGCAGTGGGCAGCATGTCTCTGGAGGTGGTGAGGAAGGCGATGGTGCAGGGACCTGCTCAGGCCAGAAGAAAACATGACTGAGCAACCAAGAATGGACCAGGTCATCCCAATCACATGCTCAGGGCAAGTTCAGCGACACCAACAGCTCTTTACATTTCTGCACCAGTCTACCTTACCAGCTCTGGCAAGGCAGAGGTACTAAGCCATCCTCTTCTTCAGGGACTTCTTTAAACGTCTCATGGCTATTGTCAAAAATGCTCTGCCCTTTCAGAGCAGAGTCCAATGCTCTCCCCCTTCACAACTGCCTCCTCTTCCTTCCTGGTCCTTCCAGCTTCCAGCTAAGGTTCTCCTCATCCTCCCATTTCAATGCTGTTATCCTTTCTTTCTGACCGAATAATTAGTCTTTTAAGGAACTAGCATTGTGCGTGCAGGGGTTTTGGGGCACGTTGGCTGCGTGGGAAGTTATGAACAGGTGAGCTGGGGAGGTTCTCTGGCTCCCAGGGCAGAGCTGACATGCTGCAATCCTTGGCCTTCTTGAGCACGTCCCTCAGCTTGCACAGCCGGAAATTTTGGAATTGATCAGATGTTGCCCAGTAAACAGAGAGCTGACTTAGAAGGTTCTCAGCCTTGGTCACTTGGTCACTGTTTATATTACAGTAGCACCTTTGGGCACTGTTTCAGGCAACTGCTGTCAAAAGAGTAAAAAAGAAACAAAATTGCTTTTAATGTCCAAAAGGTCTGTTATACATACCATCTAATTTTCTCTCAAGTGGCACAGGCACCCCAAGTATGTTCACTAGATATATTAGGAAAATGCTATCAATTAAATGTTTCTGCTTAAAATAATAAGACTTTTTTTTTTTATCTAATAGAAATTTTTTGAACCCCATCTAAAAGGCCACCAGCAGATGCCTGATGTTGACGCCCTGCTCCCAGAAAGGCAGCAGATGAGGTGTAGGGTTTGCACTGCTTGTAATCACCCTTAGTGTAATGAAACTCTCCTTTTTGTCATTGATTTGGGGTTGGTTTTTTAAGTCATTGTATCTAAATGGAAGCATCTTTACAGGAAATTTCTTTCTGCCCATTTGTCAGGGCTTTAACCGCTGCAGCTGCAAGCATCGCTGCTGCCTGCAGATGGGAATTACAGCTCTATGAAGTCTCTATAACATGACCCTATTACCTGCCCCCCTTCTTCCCTTTTATCTAGCTTTGTGCATGGATGGACCTTTTGGAAAGTTATAATTTGGATGTGAAACAATTATCCTAAAACAGTTAGCCAGAGCAGAGTGGACACACAAATTTATCTTCTCTCTCTCTCTGTTGGTGAAGAACATCTATCTTCCATGACCTCTTGATTACTGAAGCCTTCAAAATATATTCTTTGGTCTGTGACACTGTGCTCGGTGCAGGGCTGAGCATTAAATATCACCCTCTGTGATTAATTGGAAGTTAATTAAATCTATCACTGAAACAATGAGAAGGCAATGATCTATGTAATCATTGAAATAGTAAATGAAATGGTGTAAGGGCCCTCCATTTCACTTATTGACAGTGATGGAGGGGTGCCTAAGCCCTGCTGCTCATCTGTGTTTTCTGCCTGACCACACAGGCCTGCTCAGGCAGACACAAACTTTCCAATGAACCAAGTGGCAAAGCAGAGCTAATGGTGGTCTACTAGATGCTGATATTCCTTTTCCTTTGCCGCCTTCAGATGTTGCTCAAAAGGCATCTAAGGTAACTCTAGTATTTTGGGTGTGCGGTGCAAGCGGTGTACCTGAAATGGCGATCCCAAGGGACAAAGCCTTTCAGTACTGTACATGGATCATCTTGTTGTTTTCAGCTTGAATGAAAACACTGCTACTCTGATTGTTCGGAAAACAATAACATGAAATTTATTATTTTACATTTTAAAAGTACTTCTTATATGAATCTATATTTTTTTGATAGCTCTGAAACTGATGCCGTTCATCCCATCCTGGCAAGAGATGTTGAGCACATGATGGTTTTCCTCTTGTTTCTCACTGACTGTTAAAACAGCCTAAGCAGCAAAGAATCCTAGAATACGTGAAAGTATGGCTGGAAAGGTGCCCCATGTCATAGCCAGTACCCGACAAATTTCTCTAGGTGTATTTGGGGGCAGAATAAAAATATTATTTGCTTCCTTCTTAAATGACATTGCGACAGATTTTCCTTTTGGATGCTCTTCCACAGCATGAAAATAGGACTTGTTTTTTAATGTAATAGGAAATGTTTTGTAATATTAGTTTCTTATTTCAGATGCGCAATGATAACACCTCAGATATACCCTCAGACACCACTCTTAATATATCCTCTCTCACTCTGGAAAAAAAAAGAATGGCAACCTTGAACGAAAAGTCAGGAACTCATCCATTCCCTTTCTTTCCTCCCACCTTGCTTTTTTCCTGAGGCTATCCCTTGGGCACAGGTGCACCCCTGGAAGGACACAAGTCTCTGTGTTCCCCTTTGGCAGGATGGGCTCCATTCTTTGCCTTGGCTCCATGGGCTTTCAAAGCACACCTGAAAGCTCAAAGGACTCACAGAATTAAAGGCAGTTCCCTTATCTTGCCCATCAGTTCAGTTGTAATGCATTCTTTAACTAGGAGACATTATCACTTCCCCATGTACTACTTACTCTTCCATGCCTGCCTTTCTGCTCCTGATCTCTAATTCTACTGGTCCTGTAGCAGGAATGGTTCTCACCTCATCTGGGCCAGCTCTGAGGGCAGTGGAGTAACCCTTGGCTTTACCGTGGCAGGCTTTAGTCTTTCAGAAGCAGAAAGGAGCTCCCCACAGAGGGCCAGCTCCGTTAAGCTGTAAAACATAGTACAGAGAAATCATTTGCTATCCAAAGAGTTTGCGAGCAAAGTAGTGTAAGCTTCTCATCTACCCCAGAGTAGCTTAAGACCATCTGTGTCTCACTCTGATCCCCAGCCCTCGTCTCTTTCGTGGGCAGAATGTTTTATTCTCTCCGGCAGTGTTTTCCACAGCAAACAACAGTGGCAATGCATGTAATGACGGGTGAAAAGGCCTTTCCAAAGACCCATGACTCCTTTGGGAAGGAAAATATATCATAATTTTCTTTCCTCACGCTCCTGACTCTGCATCTTCCAGTTTCTGTGTTCTTTTCTTACAGAAAACCAGAGGTGACGTCCAATTTGTTTAATTAAATGAAAACTAAACCTGCCACTAAGCAATAGTTACTGACTAAGCAGGAGGGAACTGTTATTTATCATGAGAGCCGTAAGAGAGCCCTTTCTATGTGGCCTCGCTAACAGCAATAAATTAGTTAACCTCATGGTATCCTGATAACTAAATGAGGTTCCAGGCACCCACTCAAACCGCTGTGGTCAGGAGATAGTACTTCTGTGTTTTATTTCTGTCTTTCTTTAACCAATACAGGGATTTTTTTCTGAGATGATCAAAGGGAAATTGTCTCTGTTCCAGGAAAATTTTAAATACTTGGTCCTCACCTGAGAAACTCATGAGCTTTTTTCTCTGCATCTGATTAAGGAGTATGAGATCTGGGTTTTACACTGCAAATCAGCTTTACTAATTTTGTTTGCTTGCCAGAACGTGTCAGATTGGTTTGGCCTAGGGATCTGAGAGCCATCCTGTGGGAAGCTGCGTTTTCTGCCCAAAGTGAGCTCACCTGTAAGGTACCTGCCGTCCGAAAAGGTAGCTGGGGACTCTGTGGGTGAGGTGGGCAGCGGTGGACCGTCTGAGCTGGCATGCCCTGCCAGCCGCTGGGACAGGCTGTGCTGTCCACCTGCTTCTGTCAGCAAAGAAAACAGCTGGGACTCAACGTCAGGCCCAGCTCAGACAGAAGACAGTGCTACCTTCGCTTTTCTGTCACAGCTGCACCTCAGTCCCTGAGACAAAGCTTGTGGGGAAAATGAACCCGAATTCCTGGGTGAAGAATCATTCAGATCACGTTTAATATTCAAGGTCAAGTTCCTACCATTTATTATTTATTGAGCTCTGTGAGCTTGCTCAGCAGCGCACAATACATAAAGACACAGACTCTATCATAATGGATTTGCAATCTAAATTTCACAGTGTAAGATAGATATTGGTATGTATTATACCTGGTGGCTAGGTCACAGTCCGGTCTCGGAACAATGCAGAGATTTTTTTAAAAGCTTCTTCCATTAGTAGTCCATTAGAGTGGCATAAACTTTTTAGATTTGAACAATTAATCCCCCTAAAATATTCAAATGGATACATTGAATATTTTAAATACGTTTTGTACGTGTGGAAAGTGCTGACCTGACATAACTACGTATCTACGTCCTCCTAGCCACAGAACAGTAACAGCAGGGAGTCTAAAGAAGTGGTTGCACATTTTCTGCAGCGGTGCAATCAGTATAAAACCATTGCCACACACCATTCCCAGCCCCTGCTTCAGTATGGTGTCAGAGCCAGAGCAAGGGCTTAGGATAAGAGGCTGGTGCCACTGGCACAGGGCAAATAGGCTTTGTGGGGCTCCCTGTGAGGCCGGCTTTGCGCGTGCCACACAGGCACGTGTTTCCAGAAGAAATCTGTGATGTCGCAGGTTAATCACTGCACTCATGAGGGGACCCCAAAGGTAACACACCCCCAGCCCCTGTAAATCTGACCATCTCCACAAAAAGCACAGCAATGCGGGGCGGGGAAGGGAAGGGAGCTGTGCTGGTAGCTCTCCGGATCTGCTCTCTCGGTAGGATGAGGAAGCAAAGAGAAGTGCTTGGTTTAGCAAAGCAGGTGCCATCAGTCAGTCCAGGAAGCCACAAATGGCAAAAAGTCCTGGAGACCTGAATTGCAGCCCTCGCAGGAGAAACCTGCCGTAAGGCTTTCTTGAAGAGTAAAATGAAGCAACCCAGGTGTGCGGGGAAAAGAAACAATCATCTGCAAAATGAGAAAACAGGGAGAGAATGCTTTTGAAATCACAGTAAAATCTGTAATACCACCAGATGTGGTTTATCTGTATGGGAGGCAGTCGGAATAGCCCCTGTCACCGTGCAAGGGACTCTTCCTAATGCTATGCAGTGCATGTGCAGCCTCAGGGAGCTCCCTCATTTATCCTTTCACAGAATAACAGACGCGAATGCTTTATTGTACTGTTATTTCTCTGGGTAAATAGACGGTTACTTAATTTTCAGTTCTAAGAGCAAGCTTTTGATCTCTTCTTCTGACATTAGTGTCTGTTAGACTGTGCACTTGCAAGGGGTGTGTTTCTGCACTCACTTCTGTGCAAGCCTGCGTCTGAGGAACAGGTATGTGCCTCTGTGCTAGTGAAGCTGTGGTTTGTTTTCCCTTTTTCATCCCCAACAGTGCCCTGAAGATTGCCCGTGGAAGCTGTTCCTACTAAGTCAGAACCCAAATCACAATGGGCAAGCTTGGTGTTTTCTAATTTGCACTTTGCACTTTTTGAATAGCAGATTACTTCTTAATTTCCCCCCAGCCCTTCTGCCTGCAGAGCTCCCTCTGTGCTGTTTCAGGAAGCCAGTGCAATTAGGGACATTGCTGGTAAGTTCACAGAATAGACGCACAGAGGCTGGGGACAGAATAAGAGCTGAAGGTGTCACTTCTACTCTACAAGGAGCTTGGACACAATTTCTCGGCGCTGGATTTTTTCCAAGAAGTTAGCTTCCTAATGACTTTATAGAGGAACATTGAGTACGTACCCTTCATACTTACTTCAAGTTGAGGTATGGGTTTGGTAGGAACTATGTTTTCATTTTCTCTCGGAGGCATGTTCTGTTTTCCATGCTGAGCACCGCTCACCTGCACCCTTGGTCCCTGGCAAAGGCAGAGAGGTTTCAGTGGGGCTTGAGTTTATGGATAAAAAAAAGTTTCTAGGAGGCTTTCATAAATATGAGTGACATTTGGGGAGTTCTATGAGTGTCCTGGGATACTTCCAGGACATCAGACGGAAATTTGGAACTCTCCTATTTAAACTAGGTGAGAGCTAGTTACTTTAACACAGCAATAGAAGCATGCAGCTGTTTCTTAATACATAGATAAATAGGCAAAAACACTGAAACCCAGCTCTGCGTTTAGTGGCATTTCTGTTCGAAGCTACATGCCCTCAGCTTATCTTCTCAGTTATATACCACATGAGACAAAGACTTTCTGCTCTCTAGGGTTTTCTGTGTGTTTGAAGGGCTTTTTGTGTAGAGAGCAACTCCATGGGAATATTTCCCACCTCACTAGCAGTGGGAGCTACCACAACCGCCAAGAAACATCTTAGCAGCGGTACCGTTCCCTTGACAACAAAACACTAAGGCGAGAATTTACTACAATTAAGCTGCTGCGGTAGAAGAAACTTGAAACATTTAAGGAAGAGATGAGAAAGCAGAGCACAATTTTGCCTTTTGCGCCTCCCCCGCTGCCTGGAAATGTTTTGCGAATTTTTCTGAAGATATATCCATCACCAGCCCTGAGGATCTGCTGAATACTTTGTGGGCTTACAAAAAAAAAGACCTCACGATTCCCATAGGCCCTCCAACCCTTTCTTGTTTCTAATTTCAAAGGCCCTTTTGAGTGGGAAACAAAAGGTTAATTTTCTCCAGCTTGCCCAGGCTGACTTAATGTAACAGAAGGCAGCAAATTGTATTGATTTAGTGACATGCAACTGTCCAGAAAGAGCTATTTATACATTATTCAGGACAAACACTGTCATAATGGACAAACAGCAGCAGCATCTGGGATGTTAATGTCTACAAATAAGATTATTCTTTGAAAGGATTAGGACGAAGCATTTTGTGTAATTAGATTTCTCAGTTTCAGGAATGAATTGCCTTTTAGCAGTAAAAGCTGTCACTGAGGGAGCCATTAGCTCCTTATAACTGAATTAAATGCATAATTAGTGACATGATCGCATTAGGATTTGTTTCATTTTTAACTAATCCGGGGTGCGGGGGGGGTGGTCTTTCCAGGTCGCCGCGGCCCACCTCGGTGGGGACCGGCCTCAGCTGGCATGCTGGAGTCGGTAAAAGTCAGGCGCGTGTGAACGGGAGCCGGGGCCTCGCCACGGCGCTCGCGGGGCTATTCATCACTGGGTGGTGGGTGACAGTGACTGATGGGCTCGGCCCGGGCCTGGCACTTCACCAGTGCAAGAATCATACGAGCCAGGGAGCAGAATGACAGCTGGAGCGCCGTGTCAAGTGGTGTAGAGACCAGAGCTATTAATAATCTGTGCCACATGATCTGCGCCGCCAGAAAACAATGATTTAGACATTGGTTAGAATAAAGATTTCACATTTAGTATGGGGGGACTAACCTAGCACCAGAGGAATAAATCGCTATTCAATCAGCATGTATGAAAATAAGGCAATGAATATATTAAGGGTTAGCAAAAAGGAGGGGAGTGCCTAAGCCCCGGTCCAGGATGAATACTGTTAATCAGTATTTCCTCAGGCTTCAGTGAAGCCTGTGAGTGATGGCATTAAGTGGTGCTGGAAGAGCCACTCTCAAAGCTCTCTGGCCTATTGCGAGTAGAAACAGCAAGGAAATCACGTAGGTCCCAAAATTTAGTGCCCTGTCCTCCTAGGCCTGATAAGCCCTCACACGTAATGCAGCTGTGTCAGATCATAGCCTTCCGTCTCAAAAAGCACAGCAGACACCTCTTGCCAAGGAAACCTTTCCTGCACCCATTCTCCTAGAGAAACTGGCTGCTCATGGCTTGAACAGGTGCACTCTTCACTGGGTAAAAACCTGGCTGGATGGCCAGCCCCAAAGAGTTGTGGTGAATGGAGTGAAATCCAGTTGGTGGCCGGTCACAAGTGATGTTCCCCAGGGCTCAGTATTGGGGCCAGTTCTGTTGAATATCTTTATCAATGGAGGANCAGCATCCTGGCCTGTATCAGGAGCAGTGTGGCCAGCCGGACTAGGGGAGTGATCGTCCCCCTGTCCTCAGCACTGGTGAGGCTGCACCTCGAATACTGTGTCTAGTTTTGGTCCCTTCACTACAAGAAAAACATTGAGGTGCTGGAGCAGGTCCAGAGAAAGGCAACGAAGCTGGTGAGGGGTCTGGAGAACAAGTCATATGAGGAGAGGCTGAGGCAACTGGGGTTTTTTAGTCTGGAGAAAAGGAGGTCGAGGGGAGACCTTCTTTCTCTCTACAACTACCTGAAAGGAAATTGTAGCAAGGTGGGGGTCGGTCTCTTCTCCCAAGTAACAAGACAAGAGGAAACAGCCTCAAGTTGCACTTGGGAAGGTTTGGTTAAGGAGAAATTTCATCACGGAAAGGGTTATCAAGCATTAGAACAGGCTGCCCAGGGAAGTGGTTGAGTTGCTATCCCTGGAGGTATTTAAAAGACGTGTAGATGTGGCACTTGGGGACGTGGCTTAGTGGTGGACTTGGCAGTGTTAGGTTTACGGTGTGACTCAATGATATTAGAGATCCTTTCCAACCTACATGAATCTATGATTCTATGACTTTCCTGGTACAACTACATCTTTTCCAGCCTCTACTATGTCAAAGGGGGAAAAAAAAAAATGTACACCAGCACATGCCAGCCCCAACGACCGTGTGGACCTGTGGCTCACCCTCCAGAAAAGGTGCACAGGGCAAATTCATCCTTAGCCTCTCCACAGGGCGTAGCGTAAGGGTTCTGCTTCAGTGCCTTTTGTAATAGTTCAAACTGTGGTATAAAGCACAGTTTCTGAATGGCATTTCTGGTGGTTTTGTCCTCAGTTCTGGCTCTCCTCTGTCATTTAAATACCAATAGCGAGCCTGTTTTACCCATTGTACATTTTAACTGTGCGCTTTGATTTTCACATCTCCAAACACTAGGTTTTGCCAGGGTAATTTAGATATTCCTCATTACTTGATAGTCACATTGTGGATAGCTTAGATTGACAGAATGGGAATCAGAGCTCAAATTCCCAGAGAACTTCTGATGCTGAAATACGGCTGCTTCTTTCAGAGAGATGTGTTTTCACAATTTAACTTTACTTGTATGTGATCTGATCTGATTTGGCTCAGCTAATCATCATCTGAATTCCTATGTCACATTGTGTTTGTGAGTTGTGTTGTCACTGGTATCTGATAAGGTCTTACTGAGGACCAGGTTTCGGCTATCCCAGGTGCCGACTGCTGAAAAAAGATGGTCCCCACTGCAAAGAATAGAGCATCTTATTCCCTTGCGTACCGTATCATTTGTCAGGGAGTGTAATTTTAGGGGTGTAATGCGCATATGAAAATTGGTGGAGTGTAACCAAGAATCAGTCCCACAGTGGGAAAACGGGAGGTCAGAGTAAGCCTCAAAGTGCAAAGTAGCTGAGGAGTAGCAGAGGAGCGCTTGGGAAGGCTGGCAGGTGTAGGGGCACCTCAGCTGCTCCTGCTCCCCACGTTCGACTGTCACTAAGGGCCTTTTAGTGTCCCATATGCTTTGGCTGCTTCTTTTTTTTTTCTCTTTTTTTTTTTTCCCCCGTTTTCTTGCTACTGCTTTCACCAGCCCTGAATCAAATGCTTAAGTGAGTGATAATAACTCATCCTTTGTGGGGTAGTTTTTTGCTGTTTGTGTTTTGTACAATTATAAATTGTATAATCTGAGCTCTCACAGCCAGAGCTTAATATATTTGACTTTATTGCTTTTCGTTTTATGGAAATAAATTACTGCTCACATTCTGACATTTAAATTAAAGGATCTGCACTAAATCTCGTGTGCCACAATAAGAAATTAAGAGAGCTCTCCTCGCTAAATGAGCAGAGCTAGAAGCCCCAGTCCGTCAAGCACTCTGTCTGTTTAAACCAGTTTACAAAGGGGACAACATGTCCAGTCCATTCTGCACTTCAACACCAGTCAGCAGACATTGCTACCCCAGGCAGACTGGGCCCTGGATGTCTAAGGAGATGAACTTTCCCAGCCCAGAGGAGGTCAGCTGGGGGGGCTTACTGTGTCCTCTAGGATGTGCCGCATCGATTTCTGGGGGACTTAAATTCCTACTTGCTTGTGAACACGTTCACGAACAGAAATATTCGCGTAATTCATTTGTAAAGCGACATGACGAGGGTCCTTGTTTGGATCTGCAGCTCCAAGCCTTGCACAAGCAGACACCGAAGCAATATGAAGCTGATTTAGAAATGGAAAGCTTTTCAGAAATCACAGATTGGGAAGTGGAGAAAGGGTGTTTTGATTTCAAAGCTGTTCCTGTGCATGGGGGGCAGTGATTTCAAGCTTCTCTGTGCCGCATGAAGGACTGAGATATTCTGTTTTGCTCTTCCACAGAAAACTTGAGGCATTTGCACAGTCCAGCCTCTGCTGTAATATTTCATTAACTAGAGTATTTCATTAAACTCGCAGTAAAACATTGAGGACTGGCAGGGCTGCAGTTCCAGTAACATTAAATGGCACTTTTTCTTTTTTTTTTTCTTCTTCTTTTTTTTCTTACACATTTTAACCTGTATGCTTTATTTTACACCAGCCAGGGCATTTTTTTAACTAAACAAGAGCAGCAATATTAGACAGTTCATTTCCAAAAGCGGGCTTCATTGGCTACAGGCAAATCCCAGCTGTTGGACAGAAATCCTAGGAGTAGGGCCATTGTAAAGGCTCTCAGGATCAGCTTTTTCTCTGCACCCACCTGCCCTAAAGCAGCTTTTCTGTGTTAGATGCCCAAATGTAGTGTGATCAACCGAAGCAGATTGTATATTTCTAAGGCAAAGATGAGTAAAAAATATATTTTATGCAGTTTTCATTGTGGTATCTGTCCTTCCGGGGCTTGAATCCAAGACTAAATCTGAACGAAACTAAGAGCCAGGCTTTCCCTTTACTTGCTATTCCCACCTGGGCACAGCAACCTGGAGGAGGTAATGTACATCCCCAATGCATTTGGTGCCTTCAGCGCCCGGTGACCTGTGTGAGGAAGGGACAAGGGAAGGAGCAGACAGAAACAAGAAGCTGGAAGCGAAGAGACTGAGACTGTAAGAAGGAGCAAGAGGAGGAGGTCGGTAGCAGGACCATGCATGAACTGCTCGGGCAAGGGAGTGAGTGGGAGCTGGATGCGGGAGGTGGACAGTGGGTTCCTGGGAGCCACCAAGAAGAAAAAAAAGAAAGAGGATTTTGAAAGGGAAAAGGAAAAGGGAAATGGAAGAGAAGAAGGAAAAGAAAAAGAAAAAGGAAAAAAGAGAAAGAGAAGAAAGAGAAAGAGGAACTGGGGCCTGAGGTGGCATGCAATGCTTCTAATAGAATTGCCCTACAGCGAGTTCAATAGCTGAAGTCAACAGGGAACTGTACTTTGCATGTATACAGGGCTAAAACGAGACAATTTCAACACCTGGAAAAAGCAAGCAGAAATATTTCAAATTGATACAAAAATGAAAGGGTGAGTATTCTTCATCTGAATCTCCCAGTGCCTGTTTCCCATGTATGAAATAAGTGCTCTTCACAAGGACCTTACAGAAGTGAATTTAGTAATGCTTGTGAAGGGCTCAGGTAGTGATGATGGTTAAAGGTTGTTTCAGAATTTGTCTGTTCAGCTTTAAAACCAAAATTTCCTCTCAGGAATGACAGACGTTGCAGCCTCTACTTTTGTGTCTGTTATGTAATAAATTGTATTGCTGCTTGATATAAAACAAGCAGTGCAATGTCATCAAAGTTTGATGCCAAGCAACAGCTATAATTTCAGAGTCCCGGGGGAAACCAGACCTTTGGGTTACACAAGGCGACACAATTAAACATGCCCCAGAGTCTTCCCAGTCACAGAGGCCAGTGGTGAGGAACAGCTTGCAGCTTTGCTTATAAATCCTCTTAGCTTCCAGGGCAGGGTGAAGCACACACATTTCTTATTGCGAGTGGTCCCAGGTATGGATCGGCACCCTCTGGAATTGTGCCTGGGCATCTTTTAAGAAGGTGTTGCTTGGCATGGGCCAAAACGGTGTTACGGAAAGTCATAGCTGTTTGCTGGGGCAGACAACTGCACTCTTATGCCCAGGACTGTGTCCTCTCGCTGCTTAATGCACTCATCTGGATGTAACCTTGATGTCTAATTGACCCAGGTCCTGGTGGTCTGGCCAGGCAGTCATCCTTTAGCTTCAGTGATGTTACATTTCTTCTGTTGACAAAGTTATTGTCTGGAAAGTCCTTTCCAAGTGCTTATGTGGCTTCTATTAATGCAAATTAATGTCACAGGGCAAAATATAAAATAGCCATTAAAAGTCATATTGGACTTGAGATAACTGTGTCAAGTAATTAGCACAACCAAATAGCTTTGATATATTCTCATAAGCGTATGAGTAGTTTATGTTTACACATTTCAAGTAATGGTATGTAGCGACAGGTACTCAGTTGACCTCCTTGTTTTTACCCCACAGCAAATTCTGACCTCTTGAGATAGTTTGATCTCCTCCTCCTTCCTAAGGGGGAAAGAAAAACCCAATATACCTTAATAATGAATACCTGTGACTGGAAAAAAAGCGTGCCTGGAATTAAACTTTTTCCTCCCTGGTCATTCCTGTACAGCGGTCTGAAGAAGGATCTTACTGACCTGCCTGCCTCTCCTGCCCCATCCGCCACGGCTGCTTAAGGGCACCCTTGGTCCGACCATCAAACCTGGCAGTAGTACTGCCTCAGCCACTGGAGGGCATCAGAAAGAAACACAACATCAAAGCGGGTCCAGGGGTGTCTGTGTGTGTGCAGGGCCAAAGGCAGGCTCTGCGGGAAGGGCTGGGGCCGGGCTGCCCTACAGCTGCCCGAGAGGGGAACGGGGCGTTTCCTTGTATCCCTCTAACTGTATTATTGTCTCATGGAGGATTACAAATTCCAAATCAAATTCACAACACAAATGGATTTTAGGGAGGTAATTCTCTTGTTTCCAAACAGAAAATACAGGAAAAAGTTTTAAGAGTTTGGGTTTACTTTCAAATGTTAGTATACTTTACCAGTAATAATGTTTAAAATCTTAGTTATAAAGTGAAAACAGAATCAAAAAGGCAGTGTGTTTCCGCTCCAACCGTATGCTTTTGAACACTTAGAAAAAGCTTTCGTTATGAGCTTCTCCTTCAACCGCATTTGTAGATTGAAGCAAATTTCTATGGCTGTGAAACCTCGGCAAGGGACATGCTGACCATAGAGCTTGCTCCCCTCCCCAAGGGTGATTCCCCGAGCGCTGGCTGGCAGGGGCAGACCCAAACCACTGCAACAGCTAACGATCCACAGCCAGAGCACAGTCCTTGGGTCTGGCATCTCAGTGGCCAGACGGCCAGCCCACCTCCCCGAGCAGCGGTGGCTGCAGCCGGCCCCGCATCCAGGGCTTGGAGTGCACCTGGGGCCTCCGCAACAGTGCAAAGCCAAGGAACCAAGAGTGGCATTAGGGATTGGTGGTGGTAATCCCTCATCCCTGTGGAGAAAGAAGGAGGGCAGAGGGAGGGGCTGGGGACTTTGTGAGTTTCTCATACCAGGATACAGTATTTTTTCTCTTTCCGAGACTGCAGGAGATCGTTGGGTCTTTTTAGGAATAAGAAGTCTAGTTTTGGTAATTGATGCTGTGTTGAAAAGAAGAGAAAGTTGAGGCATGCTACATCTTTTCTTCAGAGCAAGTGATCTAGATCTAATCCCTTCTGTTTCATCTGAAAAAACCCACTTACATATCCGAACATAAGAGTAAATTAGCATGTGCCTATGAATACTAATGCCGCATAAACTCTACTTTAAGCCTCTAAAAATGAATAGTACCAAGATAACTAAATGGGAAGAGGCAAATTCAGAAAGAGCATTAGCATTGTCCTTAGGTGCTTTGAAGAAAAAGGTTTAACTTTGTATTAAAAATATTAAAATAAGCAGCTTTGCAAGCTGGAAAGTAAATAGAAAAGCCTTTATGTCTTGGTTGCTAGTTCAAGACCCAAGTTTTTTATGCCAGAAAATAGATACCAAAGATGCAATTGCATGTGCAACTATGTATGGAGGTAAGTATTTTATGCTATTTAACCTAATTGAGCCAGAGAAAGGTTCAGCTTTTTTTTAAAGAAAAGTAGAAAGGAGGGGAGAGGAAGCTTTCAATATAGTGAGTACTGCTTCCACTTTTTTTTGCAGATCTCTTTTGGGAGGGCTCGTAGCCATGCAGCAATCCAGTATATATAGGAAACAAGCTTTCACCTCCTTCTTTTCAAAACAGATCTGGAGGTAGAGGAGAGACTGTGAGAGGGGGCCTAGGGCAGAAAAGCACTGATCTAGTCATGGAACCACGGTGCTACCTCCAGCCCCTAAAAGTAATGATGCCTGTTTATCATCTGGAGAGCTGCTTAGGTAGAATTAAAGCAATGGGTTTGTTCCCAATGTGAATCATGACTACAGAGAAGTTTCAGAGAAAAAAGGGAGGTATAACAGCATGGGAAATGACACTGTCTCACACTCCTGAGAGGAAGAATAGCTAGAAATACCTGGATTGGGATGGAATTCTTGTTGGGCACATAGAATCCATACTCTTACCAAGACTGACTGCCCTTGCATTTTAAGTAGAGAAGGAATATGGAGGGCAAGAGGGGAATGGGAGCACAGAGAAGCGATGGCCCTTTTCAGAAGTCACCTTACAGGTCAATAGCACAGGTAGGAATTAAAGGTGGATGTTTCATTTGATGGCTGCACACCTGCCCTGCGTGGCACTGCGACCCCACGTGGCACTGCAGCCCCACTGGTACACATGGCACTGCAACCCCAGTGGGTACAGCACAGCATGGGCCAGGAGCTGGGTCTGTCTGGAACACAGCTGCACTGCTTTAAGACTGAGTGAGACCACGTCCAACCCACGTGGGTGTCCCTTCATCCTTCCCTTGAGCTGTTTGAGATTCAGGGCTATCATGATTGTCGTGATCCAGCGTGAGGGGAGGTGACACTCCCGTTGCCAATCTGATGCTGCGTGTATTTTTCTTCCCTTCCCTTCTCCCCATGCTTTGTGTTCCTTGGACAATCCATGTGGTTATAAGTTGGCCATTTTGTGTAGGGTCATGCAAGAAAATTCATCTTGGGCCCTGGCGAGTATATCACCAAACGCTTTATGGTTCGACAAAGAGGGCGGTTTGTTCTGTGAAAGACTGGGGGGGTGAGGAGGGGCTGGCATTATCAGAGGCTGCTTATGGGCAGGGAGAAAGGCATGTTGGCTGTGCAAGCAGCCGGCCTCCTGTGCTGCCTGCCCACACCAGGCACAGGTCAGGATTTTGCAATTAGTGCCATTTCTCTCAGTGCGAGGAGAAGCTGTGCCTGCTGCTGCTTGCTGGCTTCCTCAGGGCTGTAACCCTGCTGGAGGCGTCCTCAGAGCAGCATCCTCTGGCACTGGCCTTCTCACAGCGTTCACTTTCTTACCCAGTCTGGAAACAAGTATCTCGTGAGTAAGTGAGGCTTTCACCTCCTCTGGGCTGGTCCCACCACCACCGCCCCCCCCCCTACTTACATGCTGGGGTCCCCTGATCCTGTACGTGGCGTTCGGTGTCTGTGTGGGCTTATGTGACTGAAGAAAGATCAACCCCACCAGTCCTTTTAGCTGGATGTCATCGTTAACCAAGGAGAATGGCAGCATCTCTGTTACTGCAGAGGAGAACTGCACATCTCTGAGGTCAGGAGCCATGTGAGTCGAATTTCAATGATCTCTAGTAAATGCCAAAATAGATGAAGAAGCCCATTCAGAAAACTGCAGTGTAAACAGCTGGGTTTTCAAATGTATTGTAGGAAAGGAGGAAAAGAACGAATGTGTGTAGGAGCACAGAGCGGTGGCATTGCAAGCTGCAGCATTTCGTGCTCTGTCGGTACCTGTGACACGAAGCAGCCTTACTGGCAGGGTTTATTACTGGGGCCTGATTGCCCAGACCGAGAAAATCTGTCCTTAGAAGGAAAGGAGAAAAGAGGTCTCTTTTTTCCTCTCCTTCCCGAGGTCTTCACAAACAAGTCTAACAAGATCAGTCCCCCTCCAATAAAACCAGTCCTCATCGATACGCCGGCTTGCCTGTCTTAAACTGCCCCTGAGACACTTAACCTGCTGGATTGCCTTTCTGCAGACACCTGCCTGAGCAGCAGACTAAACAAACAGGGATTCTCAACTGCACAAAACTTGGCCCCTTTCAGCAGGGCTCCCATCTGTTAAAAAGCCATTGTCTGAGCAAGTGTTCAGCTAGCTGGGGAGGCAACGCTCCTGCATATTGAGCTGCCCCCGTCCCCCATAAAAGTCCTCTTTAGCATTTTCTTTTCTCCCCTGTTTCCATCGCCTGATTTATTCATTGGTTTCACCTCTTCTCCCCTCCCCCTGTGGTTCATAAGGAGGGCCTCGTTGTCTTCTGTACCTCGGGGGTCATGTCTTTTCAGTCACTGGGACAATACCCGCTGCTGGCATCTGCTTCCAGATCCAATCAGCCATATTGTGATCACATCCTGCCAGAGAATTGTTCCTTCTTTTGCTCGGCTTTGTTGCCAATTTCATGCCATGTATTGCTCCATGTTTTGTGCTTCATGAAGCTGTCACTGGCATAAAAGTGGCCTGACCAGGGTCGTAGTAAAAGGGGTGGGAATGAAACATCCACCAAAATGTTGAGCAGGCCACCCACCGGCCACACGCACGCACGCACACACACGCAGGCAGGCATGCAGGCATGCAGACATACAGAAACACACACGGCATCCCACAGCGCTTAATTGGCGTCCCGCTGAGCTGCTTTATGTTGTGTTGAAGGAGCGAAAACTTTGACAGGGAGCTGTAGCATTTGTTTCCCCTAGTAAAGATCAAAAGCACATCATTTTCTTGATGTTTCTGGAGGATCTTGACTGCCTTATATCAGATAAGCTTTGCTTAGCCCTGAGCGTGAAAGATGGAACTGGTTACTCAGACAATTGAAAATAAGTCTGAGTTGCTAATGGGTGTCAGAGGGGAAAAAAATACCCGTTAAAAAGAAATCTCATGGTCAAATTGCATCAGTGACACCTGTCACTCCGGCCTCTTGGCTCCTATTCTGAAATCCCTTCTAGAAGTTACACCAAGGTCTACTGTGAATCGCCACCATCCTTTTTGGTGTGGATTTGGGTGTAGTTTGCTGGAGACTGCGCTTTATGCTGCTTTTAATGTCCGTAAGGCAAGCCCAAATCACCGAGCGGAAGAAGTTGGGCCATCTCTACAAAAACAGAAGTACGCTTGTCTGATGGCAGAGAATTTGGCCCAATATTCCCTGTAGCAGAATTATTGCTTTCCTTGCAAAATACCTTGAAGTTATTTCAGGAGGAGTGAAACAGGAGTGAATTACATGTTTGTTGAGACATGAAAATGAGGAGCGGAAGCCTCTCTTGTTGTGTTCTTGGATTTTTTTTTTTTTTTGCATGTTCATTTGTTGTGGGTATTTTTTGTGATGTGACAGCCTCATCTGATGCTCTCCTGCATCCCCCCAGCCTCCACTTGCTGAGCACTGGGAAGGTTTCTCATGGTTTATTTCCTGCCTGTCAGAGCAGCCAGTAAACCTTGGGGAAAGGGCTCATCCCTTCCAGAATACAAAGTAAGTCCAAGCAGGGTCAGGGGACTTCTTGCCTCTCCTTCTGAGGGGAGCCAGTTCCCCATTTCCTTTCTTTTGGCTCACTGCTGTCACTTGCATTCACACTGGGCACCACCTTCCCATGCTAATAACCCGATGGCAATCAATAGAGCTGTTCATGGAAGGCAGAGAAAGGAGAGGGATATGCTCGCCCCCCTCTCGCTTTATGCCACGCTGCTTGACAAGCAGGTTGGGGAGCAGGGACAGATCCATGCTTCCCAGGAGGGGACGTCAGGCACCAGGCAGCTCCCTGCACCGAGCCAGTGTGAACTCCTCTCTGCGTGCCCAAAACTGAGATCTTCTCTGAGAGTCTGGTTCTTTTGGCCCAGTTTATACAGGCAGTAACTTCACCGAGGGCACACCCCATTCTCCTCAGAGGAGGAGCACCTCATGTGAAGATTTAGCAGACTCTGGGATCCTAATCCTCTGCCATGGAAGTCAATGGATGATTAGGTACCTGCTATTAGGCAATAGCAGGAAGATCATGCCTCGTAAGTCTCTCCTCTGGAAGTGGAGCTCCTGAGGTAAAACCCTGGTGGTTTTGACAACCCAATGAGAACTTCAACATCTTGGGGCTCTCGCCCCCAAGCTTCCCATCTGCAGGAGACCTCCAAGGAGGGAGTGTGTGGGAGAGGAGAGGGAGAGAAGACAGACAAGAGAGGGAGAGGAGAGGACCTGACCCCCTTTCAACACACCCAGAAGAGCTGGCTTCATGATTCTCACAACCTCTCTGGAAAGTTTGCTGTCAGAGCACGATTTCTGCAGCGACCTCTCGTCTTCACCATGCACTCACAATTTCTTCTGCAGTACGCAGGTTTAATTTATATTTAAAACTGACATTGACCACGCAGTAAGAGATGCAGGAGAGAGTAGGAGGGCAAGAGACAGCTTTGTGAGAGTGCGTGTGTGTGTGTGTGTGTGTGGTGTGTGCATGCGTGCGTGTGTTAAACAATTTCATGGACATCTGTCATGCACAGTTAACTTTGCATTGCTGCATTTTAAGTTGTAGGCCTAGGCTTGGCCGTCAGTGATAAAGTAGCTGGCAGTTTTCAAAAAGCCGCTAGATAACAGAGCATGAATCATAAAACACACTACTGTGTAGCAATATCCAAGTTCATTCAATGCAATGAAACCATGCAGAGGACCTTTATTCCCAGCTAATTATGTGGAAACGCCTAAGACAATAAAGCATCTGGTGGTCTTTCTTCCCCATTTCAATTTTTCTCAATATTGTGACAGGGGAAAGCATTGTGCCTTTCCCAGGGTAGTTGCTGTGAAGAGGAGTAAAAGCAAGGGTCAGGGAAGAGCAAATAGATGAATTTATAACTTTCTTTTTATTTATTCCTTTCCCATTGTTTCTCTGGAGACTCTTCCTTCAGGGCTGTATTTTCAAACCACTATTCTCACTACACTCGGCCTGAATACTTTTTTTTTTTAATACCACCCAAACTGCCAGGCCCCTCTGTGTTCTCCTTTTTTTTTCTTCTCTCTTCTCTTCTCTTCCCCAGATGCATCGAAGAGTTGAAATCCAAGTCTGTGATCTCCACTGAAAGCCTAGGTATTAAAAAAAAAAAAGTAGACGCCTAGAAATAAGTAGTGTTTCACTGAATGGGGAGAGAAAGGGTTTGGTTTGGAGGCAGTTTCCAGTTGGTTTGGGGGGTTTCTTGTAACAAAGGCTCCACAACTCTGTCAGGCTCATTTTCGGTATATGAAATGTAAATAAATTTGCTAATTCAACAGTGAACACTCAGCAATCCTAAAATAACCTCATAGCAAATGATTTCTGCATCGCAGATTATTTCTAGGCCATTGAATGACAACGCTCTTTGAACTATTTCTGCCTTGGCTCTCAGGCTACGGTTCTCATAAGTGAGTATTTTAAAAACCTCTCCTAATTCTTTCTTTCAGAACAAAGCGCACAAGCTTGATTTTCACTGGAACACCCTCCTTGATCAGACTACAGAATATTCTTTTTCCTTCCTCGCCTGAGGCTGTGAGGACAAAAGAGAGCAAATGAACCAGGTTCAGAGTATGTTAAGCAGTGGAAAGGAGGGGGGTGTAGATTTTGGGAAAAGAGTAAAAGAATTATTTCCCTAGTTGCTAATGAGGTGTCTGGCTAAAAGTAATACCTTCTAAGTGTTAAAATAGGTTTTATTTGGTTTGAATGCTGCTAATTATCGTCCTCCTGTGACAAAAGCTGCAGGAAGAGCCTGAGTTGAATCTTTCCTCTGCTAAGACTTGACCTGCCTTTGCCAGACATGGTGAGGCTACCTGGAGCTCCCTACCTATGGATTGTCTGGTCTAAAATACTTCATAAATGCTAACAAGGAGGTGCTCTAGGAGGCAGCTTGTTCCATACCAAAAGAAAAAGAAGTCTTCCAAACAGGTGAAGAATGAAGAAAACTCAGCTTAGACTCACCTCTTTCTTTTTTCTCAATTTTTTTTTTTTTGCATTTCAGTATTGTAAAGAAACAACAACCCAGTGTTACACAAGTGTAAAGGAAAGAAATAATGAAATCGGAAAGAGAGAGAAAGGTAAACTGTTTCCCAAATTGGTTAATACCTGGGATCTTTCTTCAACAGTAAATATTTAACATGTTTTTAGACATGCTAAATGCCCTCTGTTTTGGCCATTCTCAACTGCCATCGTGGTATCTGAGGACTGTGCAGCAATCAGCAGTTTAGCCTCAAAATACACACAGAAGTATTTTTTTTATCCTCATGCTTTAAGTAGTTGCGATTTGTACAGCACAGAATGAGCTCAACTTCACTGTGAGGAAATCAACACTAGGGAAGGAATTGTGCTAGCAGAGACCAAAGATACTACAAGATGCAGACCTGAGAATAGTTGGACTAGGAAGATTTGTACATACCACGGTGGAAGCGTCGAAGAGGAACTCCTGATAGACCATGTGCATGGCAATGTGTGGAGGAAGCAGGCAAGAGTAAGAGGCAGTGTACTTGATGGGTGCAGCTCAAGGCTGCAATTGCAGCCGCTGCCACAGTAAGGAAAAATCCCCAGGCTGGTAGTGTATTCTTAACTCCTGAAAGGACCTGACTACATCAAAACTCATGCCTCTGGGAAATATTTTAAGCAGTATCTAAATTTTAAATAGGAACCTTGAGTCAGGGAGGGGCTGCAGCGTAGCTAAAATTGCCATTTAATTGAGCACTGCACTCAAACTTCTACCACTTGATCCTCTGCATCAAGCGTAGGTCGAATCACTCTGTCCTTTCCTACTTTTTAAGTTTCCAGTAAACGAAATAATAATTATGGCCCCAGCTTTGACATCTAACGGTGAGTGTTATCATTAATTTGCTTGTAATATTTCAGTTGCTTTGTTCAGTGAAAGAGTTTGTGATTGACAAATATGCAGTCCTGTTATTAGCCTGGCTCTCCTTCACACGTAGCACCCAACTGAAGCAAGACTTGAAACACGAAGCAGAGAGAAACATAAAAAATAAAAAGGGGCAAGGAAAAACGGCAGAAATAATCAGGTGAAGTCTAGCTCTGCAAGCAAATCAGGCTTCTTTTTTTCCTCTCGGGAATCCACGTAAACGTCAACATTTCATCCGCTCCCCTTAGCTCTTCAGAGTGACACTAGTGGAGTTTTGATAAGGCCACAGGTTCACGTGACATCTGTCTTTTATTTGTTAGTGAGGGCAAGCGCTCGTACAGGAATAAAGTTCTGTAGTTTACCAAAAGGCAAAAATTGAACGCGCTGTCTTCAATAAAATATTCAGTACTGCCTTTCGCCGTCAGGTTTACAGGCACCTGAAGGTGTGGTGAATGTTTTACAGCCTTGAGTGCATGTAAAGCTGTACAGACCATAATCTAGAATTGTCTGGGAACAGAACGTTGGGGAAAAAAAAAAAAAAGAAAATTTGTTGAGAGCTGAGCATACGCAGATAAGGATGGAAAAGAATGGAAAGGAAAACAGCTACCTACACAAATATTCAACATTAAATTGGTATGGTAATATCCTGGAATTGCTAGAATTTCGCAGCTGGCTGCAGTGTGGTGGAATGTGTATATCTGAAAGGGTCGCATTTCCCAGTTGTGCTGTGGAAAAATATTCACAAATATCTATGTTACATTACAGGCATTTCAGCATTTCAAGACTGCGCAGCAGATGCACGCTCAGAAATGTTTTTCTGACATGCTAGAATTAGGAACAGGGTATCAGGAGGCTGTGAGCGCAAGAGACGATTGTGTGCTGGAAAATGCAGGTGCGCCAGGTTCTGTATGTTTTCAGCAGCGTGCCGAGTGGGAGTGCATTTCTGCTAACAAACCCGTTACAGCCTCCCTTGAGAACTGAATCCTAAACGTGTTTCTGTTTCTGCTCGTATCCCCCCACCGCCCTCTCTGAATGGTTAAAGGATTCAATTCATTCATCCTCTCCCTTTGTCTCCCGATCCACAACCTTCCCAGTGAGCAATTTCTGTTTGTTACTATATAATTTTTTGCCACGCGTATTGTTATCCTAATTGCAGTCCCTGCCTGGGACACCGGGGTGTAAGAATCGGCTTGTTTGCTGGAGTTACCCTCAGGTGATTGTTTCAGTGCAATGAATTTATAAGGCTTTTTGAAGCTGCACCACAGGGAAATGAAAACTCCCCAAACCTGAGCCAAATGACATTATCTTCTTTCAGTGGGTTGAAGAAGGCAGGTTAGTCTTAATTATTTACGACTGAATGTGTAGAATACCTCTCTGGTGATTATACATGTCTCATTTTCACGAACAACCCAGTGACGGGCAGTACCACGTGGAGTCTCATTTACAGTTACATGGCACTATATTCACTTACACCATGTTACGTGGCAAAGATTCACATTAGAGTTAACTCCTCCATAACACTGGGCAAATAAGTAGCAAAAGACTGGTGGGAAACCTGATGAACATCCGCACCTTTTGACATAAAACAGGCTGAGGTTTCCTGCGAATAGGGCGGTCCCACTCTTAGTAGCGCTTGTTTTCTCTTGTGCCGTTGTGTTGGAGCAATATTCAGGACAGCCGATATGCCAAGTGTCTGCTTCAAAGCTCGTTGCAGCCCCTGGAAAGCCTCCAGACCAAACCCACTTTGGCTTCCCTTTTGCTCTTTATATTTTTGAATGCTGGGTAGCATTGAAAGGTAACTGAGCTGGTATCTTTTGTAGAAGTAGAAAGGACCATACGACAAAACTATTATTCTTAATCGGTGAAACCTGTGCAACAACATGACCCGCCACGCAACCACGGAGGAGGTACGCTAAACATGCAAGTGCCTCTTTGTGATCCAGATCTCCTGCCTGAGGTGGAGGTGCCACAAGTGACCGCAAAACAAGTGCGGAGTGCACGGCATGGCAGCCCCCGCCAAGTTAACAGTCCCTGCCCAGCCTGCTTGTGGCAGTACAGTGCAGAGAGCTGATCTGCTCTCTTCATCCGCTGGTTTTAAAGAACCGATTCAGGTGCAACTCAGAAGACAGTAAGTCTTCGGTAAATTCAGTGGGGGAAAAAAAAGGGGATCTTCCAGGGGCAACTGAGGGCCCAAAGAATTTCGATATTGACCATTACTCCCAAGGATACAGTACAAGATGCTGAAAAGACGGGTTACTTAGCATATGCCAAGCTCTGACTTTTGCCACTATTTTCCTTCCAGTCTCCAGGCTAGAGTTCTTTACAGAGCTGGTTTGGGTGTCAGTAAAATATGGCAAATGCTAACAGTGCACTTTCCATCTACCCTCTGATTGGGAAATGCCTGAATTATGCCCGATGTTATGAAGTCTACAAATGTTCGATTTTATTGATTACTGATTTTGGCACCATGCACAGCCTGAGTAGCCTTCCAGTAATCTGCGGAAACCCACCCTTTTCTGGAGCCCGCTGAAACAGGGCTGTCAGATTACTGAAATCGCGTTTCAACTATTTTGTCAACCTCAGGTCACAAGCTAAACTTATAGGAGGGGTTTCAGATCTGCAAAGTTTATAACGGCACTACCAGAGGGCAACACCTCCTGCAGTCCTACAGACAACGGGGAGTGGGCATTTTTAAAAGCAAAGTATTTTTCAAGTAAATTTCTCTAATTGAAGATTTTGGATCACTTACGTACTTAGTCCTTCGAGATGTTTTCCAGAAGGAAACTAAGGCATCTGAAATGTCTTGTTCATGGTCCTCTGCTACAGAAGCATATTTTGGTAAAAAATAAGGTTAAATTGCTATGAACTGGACATAGTGGTTTTGAGACAGAGGAATTAGAACTGTAAGAGGGTCCTATGCCTTCGGAAGGTTTCCTGGTATGCTGGAAAGGCGCTCTTATGTTAGTATAACATCCAGATGCTTCATAAATGCACCGTGGAAAATAGCATTGTGAATTATTAGGTGTTTGAAGTTATTCGATGGAGATTTCTGTTAACTTTTTTTAAGGCTACAAAAGGCTGGTAGTTCCTTCTTCCTTTTGGGGGACTTCTGTTGAAGTACCTATGCAAAACCAGCACAGCTGTAGGAGTTTGGAAGGAAGCTTGCTATCATCTCAGCAGACAGTCTGCTGGCATGGATGAATTAGCACAGCTGCTGTCTACAACGTGATCTAGTTCACATGGCCATCAAAAAAGAACAGTTTCAGTTTGTTAACATATTATGGGAACGAGTGACTAAAAAGGCATAATGATGTTTAAACAGTGAACAGTTTCCCAGATTCTGATTTTTTATAAGCAATTCATTATTTTCATTATTGCTTTTGTATTCTTGCCCTGTGTTAACTTGCTTGATTCCACCTTAATGGTTTGTTTTTATCTAGGCTTCAACAACTCTGCTGGATGCTACTCTTCTGTTTAGAAATGGGATTCCATACTACATCAACCCTGTGATCCTGCTGCTCATGTGCTACTTGTGAGTGGAGACACAAACATGCTTTCAATCCAGCATTTTATTTACAAGGAAATTGGGCCAAATTCCTCTGCTGTGAACTGAAAAAAAAAATCCCTCTAAACTGTTTAGGGATAAAAGAGTGAAAAAAGGCTGCATGTTTTTACATTGCTGTACCTTTTGCTCCCAGGTCTGGAAAAAAGCAATCCCTGCCTCATGAAATCAAAGCAAGGGGTAAAAAGAAACCACTTTAGTATCTTTGCTTTCCAGCAATGAGAAATCTGCATCCTCACCCACAGGCAGCATGTTGTATGCACAGATGGATGGCCCAATAGCATGGTCCTTTGTAAAGCAAAAACTCTGCCAACTCCTGGGCCAAAAATCCCCCACAGGGTACCCAACGAGGCAAACTTCCAAAAGCGAGCAGTAAGAACGAAGGCAACAAAGACCTTGGCAGGGCCGGGTACTAGCCACTCCTCATGGCTCTTCCAGAGCTGCTCGGTTTGCCAGTACGGTGCCAGCAGGGGCAACTGATGCCACACAGATCAGTGCTGGCCCATGCTGGCAGACTCTACGCGCTCACCCGTGCCGTGCAAACAGCAGTCTGCCTCCAGGGTCACAGAAGAGCAGTGACAGTGAGACTTAATGGCAGTGATGTTTCACCCTGCTTTTCATCCCAGCTGTGAAACGAGGAGCTGAGGTGAGTATATCTGCTGCTGCTGCCCACAGCTCTGGCTGCTCCAGAGGTCAGACAGGAGTATTTTTATGGGGTGACTGAGGAGGGTTCATTTGCAGTGCTGTCAAGTAAGGCAATCCAAACCCAGATATTCCCAGTACCCACAAAGGGATGATGGCTGGGGACAGTGAAGCAGAACCACCCTAAGAAAGAAGGTAACTCCAGCATAGGTCTCACTTTCATTTAGATTATCCACATCTGCTGTGTCCATGTCACACGTCCTCTAGTTTGTATAACAGCTGAGCGAGCAGGGGAATCAAAGCCAAGTACTTTTGCTTTATCTTATTACCTGGTGTGAACCCTCTTGTATTATTAACGCAGCAGAAACAATGCCAATGTCAACAAACCAGGGGAGGGTTTAAACAACCCTCGCTTTAGAACTGTGCTTATAATAAAGTCCTGGAAACAAGAACCGATTCCTCCATTCTGATTTACAAAAGCAACACCAGAAGGACCCAAACCAAGTCCTGATCTGCTGGTGAAGCCTTTAAACACAGGGTCTTGTCTGTAGTGGTAGACCTGTGGCAGCCAGGTCTGGAAACTCAGATATCATAGAATTGCCTAGGTTGGAAGGGACCTTTCACATCATCTAGTCCAACCATCAACCTAACTCTGACAAAACCCATCACTAAACCGTATCTCTAAGCACTATGTCTACTCGTCTTTTAAATACCTCCGGGGATGGTGCCTCAACCACTTTCCTGGGCAGCCCGTCCCAATGCTTAATAACCCTTTCTGTGTAAAAATTTTTCCTAATATCCAGTCTAAACCTCCCCTAAATATCCCCAGCCAGTGTAAGCAAGATGCTGTTGCACTGCAACACCCCCTTGAAGCAGGCTCACAGCAGTGTTGGGTTTTGCCCGTTTTCCTAGAAATTCCTCCCACTCTTTTTTGTGCAGTCTCTTACACAAAAGTGCTACTTTGGCCTGCAAGTGAAATTTGGGGCAGCAAAAATAGCATGGGCACTCATCAGAGAAGGCCAGACAGACCCCCCCCCTCCCCAAGCTGGCACGCTCTACTTCGTAGTTAGCAGTACCCAGCCAATGCTCCTGCACCAGGGGACGAGGACACAAGCTGCAGCTGTGCCTTGTGCTGGGGACCAGCCCCCCTCTCCCCTGGTCACAGCTGGGTGTCCATCGCTGCCTCACTGGCTCATCACAGGCACCTGGCCCAGCTGGCATTCCCTGAGGGCCAGGGCTTGGCTGGGGCTGGTCTTGGAGGTTACTTCACCAGTGCTCCAGGAGCAGGAGGGGTTTGGGTGGTAAGGTGTTGGGGCCTGACCTGTCTGCAAGAGGACTCGGGCTTCTGGCAGGTGAGAAGGGTCCCCTGGGCGAGATTGGGCTCCCCAGCAAGAGATGTGGCTGTGTCCAGGCTTCCTTTTTTTTTCCCCCAGCAAGACAACAAACTGTAAGTGCAGGTGGTGAGTGAGCAGGGTGGTGAGATCAGGTGATGGAGATGCCTGAAGACCATGTTGGCAATGCCTTGCTCTGGCGCGTCTGATGTGCAAGTGTGGTTTGCTTAAGCGCACGCTGTGTTGCTCCTCCTGTATCGTTTTGAACATGGGTTTGCTTTGCACTTGTGGGCTGGCTTGTCTACCCTGGGCAGCACAGCCTCCTTTCCGGTGTTTCTGGGTGGCAGCTGGAGTTGTTGTTGTTCAAGGGTTTGGGGAGAAGGGTGGTGGAAGAGGCCCTAGACGTGCGACGCTAACCCCGTACCCTGGCAGACAAGTGCAGGGCTTGATCAGGGTCCACTGTAGCGTCTCTGGGGCTGCCGAGATGCCTGCTCCCCCCATAGAACCTTGGGGCTGGGGCTATCCCCCACTTTGCAGCGGCTGATGCGTCGCTTCTGCCTTCAGTCAAGGGGATAATCCAAAGTGAAACATCACAACATTGCAGTTGGAGGGGGGACAATTGTATGTCGGGGAGAAAAGCATACAGATGAGGGTGTATAATTTGGTGGGAAAGTTTTCAGCAGTAGTCTGCAACGTTAATATATTTGTTCGCATTGCTATTGCTGCTAAAATGTACCTCCCCAAAGTATCTCAGCTGACATAACAGTCTTTGTGTAATTGTGAGGCATTGCTCTCTCATTTCTCTCATGTCTTCATTCTCTGCTGCTTAACCTCTTCACCCTCGCCCTCATCCTCGCCTTCTTCAGGCTCGTCTCCTGCTGTGCTGCTGCTAGAAATCACTCCGCTCTCACTCTGTCAGCTACTTACTTATTTCTAAATCACTTCCTTTATTTTACTTCTCAGATTCCTCCACTCGTACAGTAATACGTCTGTCTGTGTGTGCTCTTTTGTTACATTTTCCCTCCTGCTGGTTCTCTGACAATATTGCTGTCGGAGGCTCACAGATTATTTTATGGCACATTCTGTGTTATCTCCTATAACAGGTTTTGCATGGTTCTTTTCAGTTGTGTAGGCATCGTCTCTGCTGCCCTTCTCCTCTGTCACATTTTGCCGTCTTGATGAGGCTTTCAAAGAACAGCTCTCAAGTTGGAGAAAACTTTCACATAAGCGTTTTCTATTAAACTGTTTTAGATCAAACTGCTTCACGCACTCTGTTAAGGAGGTATTTAAATACTTAGTTCTTGCTGACCTGCAGCTCAGCACAGAGGCTGCTCCCAGCTCCCCTTTTCTTGGTGACTGTTCCTGCGTTGCTAGTCCTGTGCCTGCACTGGCACTGAGAGCATGGGTGGTGAGGACACCAGAAATGCTTGGAGAGATGAGGCTAGCTGATGGGGGCACAATACTGAAAGCACTTGCCGCTAGTGTTGTGAGATTTAGGAGGATCGCATCTGTGCTGGGTCCTCTATTAGAAATGTAAAGAAAAACGCCATGTAACTTGCCAACCTTTACTCTAGAGTGATTTTCTCTGCTCAGTGTGACGACAGAGATGTTAAGTTGGAGCCCACGTGTCCTTTTAGTGCCTCACTGTGGGAGATGCTTCAGCAGGAGACAGTTTGCCCGCAGCAGTGGGGAAGTGAGGGAGATGTTCCCAGAGCAGGGGCTTGGACCTCAGGGAAGTAAGTCCCTATGCCACTGGATTGACCACACAGGGTTGAGGGTGAGGCATGGGAAGCTGCCGGCTCCCTCAAAGGAAGGCTGGTTTGAAGGAGTGCCTGATGAGCTGCTGAGGGGAGGGATGCCCGGCTACCATCTCACACCTGACTCCAGTTGGCACTTCATGTCTTCATTCCTACCTTGGTTTCAGAGGAGAAGGCTCAGAAGATTTGAGTTCTCTGCCACTCAAAGGTATAGCAGGACAGGAGCGTAGCAGCAGAAAATTGCAGACATACATGTACTGAATTGATCTTTAAACACTGGAACCTCTCCTCTGTTCCCTTTTCCCCAGTGGCGTCTGGATGAGTAATGCTATAGTAGTACGTGGAGCCTGAGCTCCAGTTGGAATTCGGTTGTGTTAAACCACAGGAAAACCTTCAGTGAGAGGCAGTCTCTGTCCCCAGAAACCGAGGTCTGGCTCTGTGCGTGTGTTTGGATGCCCTTGAGGAGGCAAAACCTTAGCTGGGGAGGGCTGTTTTCAACCGTTTCGAGGGTGCAAGTGTATAGCTTTGAATGTGTGAAAGTACGGAGCTGGATACGGCTTCCATGCAGGTTTGCGCAAGATGGGGCCTGAAACACAGGCAACCCCTGAGACCAGAGCTCCCCATCTCTGGGAGATGGTCGACCCTCAGGGCCAGAGAGGTTCTGCCCCCACCTCTCGTTGCCGGACCCTGTTCTCTTGGATTCGGTGTCAGTGGTGTTGGGACAGGAAGGGAGGCTGGCTGGGGCGGGGAAGGAAGCTGAGAAATGAAATGAGGCACGAAGGCTGCGCCGAGAGTCTTTTATCAGGTACATATTCGTTTTTCGAGTGCCTATCATATCACGCAAACTGCTCTTGAAGAGCCCTCCATTTACCCTCTCCCCTAATTAAATGTGCACTTCATTAATGTAAATTGGGGGTTTAATGCTCTTGTTGAAATTCTGAAGAAAGTGCTATGGCCTTGCGAAATGCTTAAGCATCATTGCAAATTAGATTAGGGACCAAGAAAGGCAGTAAAATTAGAATGATAATGGTTGATGTGGCTTCCTGACAGGCGTGACTATTCAGGGATCAATGGGATGGAGAACAGTTTCCCCCAGCCTAAAGCGAAAGGCAGGGACAGACGTCAGCCTACAGATGTGGCTTTTGGAAGCTCTTTCAATTAGTTTAATTTGGTAAATGGTGGGGATTTAGAGGCTCTTAGCCAGTCATACAAGACAAGAATACATTGAAATGTTTTTCTCTTTTTAACATAAAATAGGATTGGCCACATTTGCATTTCTTAACGCCGGGGTGG
>VWZL01005911.1:247405-299697 GCA_013396915.1 Stercorarius parasiticus | reverse complement strand
CGGTGCGCCGTCACCTCCTTTCGCGATGGCGACTGCCGCAGGGGTGCGGGCATCCCGGCGCCCACCCATGCTGCCGCCGTGTTCGCGGTGTCGGGCGGAGGGAAGGCGCCGCGGGTGGGTCCTCACGGGTGAACTGAAGGCACCGCCTCTGCCGTTTGCTGTTCTGCCGCGTTTTGCCGGTTTCCCCGCGTAGCCGCATCTTGAGATGCGGGACACCCACAGGGATGCCACGTTCACGCGTGGGCGGGGGCAGTGACTCGGGTGCGTGTGGTACCTTCAGGCTCTGCGGGGATGGCTCGGGGATGTCGTAGCTGAAGCCGCCAGAGCATCACCGTTTAACTTCTGAAAAAACAGCCGGAAGCGTCTACGCTGTCACCAGCGAGGGCCCTTTCACAGGTCCTCCAGAGGCAGAGTGCCAAAGGCAGCCACCGAATGCATCGCTTGTGGCAAACGGGCCGGGGGCTTGACTTCCAACTTTCAGACAAGTGTTCTCAGCTAATTAAAAACTTAAGCGGGAAATTAATAAAGTCAAATTATTGACAAAATATTCTCAACAAAGGCAAGGAAAGCCACCAGTTGTTGCGGGAGAATGCATTTCTGGCAACACTAGCAGAAAGTAGTGGCCCTTTTATGCTGCTCGCTCATTCCATACATGATCTTAAGGGGACAGGACACAAAACAAAGTAGGTTTCTCATTTTTATGTATTAAAGTATTTGGGGTTCTTTAGTCTTCTAAAAGAAACCATACATTTTGAGTACTCTTTCGTTTTCAGTAAAAACTCAATGATGGGATGTTGTTTGCTGTTTGACCAGGAGGACAAAAGGCTGTTTGTTTTACATCAAGTAAACAAATTTTTTCCTGTAATGACTGACTGACTTAAGATGTCAAATGTCCCATTTTCTTCAGTGACCAAAGCAAGCTTATAAAGCAATGATTTTTTTCATTGCAGTACAGCCCCATGGCCCTGATGGCTGCTTCGTTAGGCATATTTGGTGAGCTTGGTGTTGGGTGAGCCGTGAGAATACAATAGGAAGAGCCTCCCTTGAGTTGTCTTCTGCAGAAAGCTTTCTGATGAGAGAACTGCAGCGAGGAATGTGAATTAAATGCCAGTTTTGACCTCAGAGTTCTGTCAGGAGCAAGCACAGTGTTTTCCCCAGCCCTCACCAATAATGCAAATCCTTTTGGCGTACTGAGTTTCCAGATAATTCACTGCCTGGTTGAAAGCCACTGTTCTGTCTGTTACAGGTCAAGCGCATTATGTGCTGCATCCATTGCCTTTCAGTACATTAAATAAAATCAAGAGTCTCTGCAGCCTCTAATGTTCAGCTTTATGGCTGCCGCAGCAGAAGCGAACTCTGCTCTGGGTGCAAGTCAGAGCCAGTCTGGCGGCTTGCTGAGACGCCAGCCCTCAATATTACCTTTTTTTAGCCCTCTCTTGAACAAAAGCGAGGTGTTTTCTTGCCAGAAACGCAGCCACACGCCAAACTCCTTTTTCCTCAGCTGAGTTGCCTGTGGCCTATGGGATGTCCGCAGAGCATCCTCACCTTCTTCCCCGCGCACCCACCCCCCCCCACCCCCAAAGCAGATTTTGGGGCAGAACGTGACATTTTTGGGTAGAAACGTGAATTGCANCCGGCGGCCTGAGGTGAGGGGCTCTGTGGGGCCCGAGGGGCTTCGTGACAGGGATGAAAGGGAGCGGAGGCGGCTGTCGGGAGCGGGAGGAGGAGTGGGGCGGGGCGGGGCGAGGTGGCGGCGGCGGCAGGGTTAGGCNAACTCGGGGGCGTGGCCACTGCATCCGAGGCGGGTAAGCCCAGAAGGGGTGTGGTTTCCCGAAGGGGGCGTGGCCGCGCCGGCGTTTGCGCACGGCGCACTGCAGCCGCGCGAGGCNGCGGAGTCGGTTGTTTTGCTCAAAAGGGCGGCGGGGCGTGCTGTGGCCGCCAGCGCTTCGGGGAAAGCGGCTTTAAACAGTTTAAACAGCCTCCCCCCCTCCGCCCCCTTAAAAATTACATAGGTTATTTCAGGTGCCTCACGGGTGTGGTTGAAACCTTGTTCGAGGCAATGGAAGCGAATGGGAAGGCTGTGTGCCCTCACGTTAGGTCTTACCTAAGGCTGCACTTGTAATAGAAAACACTTTTCCCGGTTTTTTTTGTATTTTCCAAGCATTTGTCATAATATGCATCCTGCGAAGCCATCATTCCTGCAGGGAAAGGCCTTATTATGGGGGTCATTATTATGGGGGTTGGAACTAGATGATCTTTAAGGTCCCTTCCAACCCGAACCATTCTGTGATTCTGTTATACAGCTCATGGTGGTTTTATGGAAAACGTTGGGTCAGGTGCTTGGGTGAGGGTCCTTGGAGCTGGGCACAAAAGGGACAAGTGCTCTGGAAGTGCGCGAGGAGCTGTGTGGGGAGATGGTGCCTGTCTGGGTAAGGGGGATAGGGTTAAAGTAAAAGGATGTGGTATGTCCTAGGGTGTTGTATATCCTCGAGTGTGGTGACAGTAAAGTTACAGGGGTTAAAATAAGAAAGCTTGGTCTATCAGGGAGAATCCCCGTGTGTTCATCTCAGCCTGTGAAACATTCCTCCAGGCCTGGTGTTTGGCATTCCAGTGTTCCGGAATGCTAAAACAGAGTGTGCTTCAAACAAATAAACAAAAAACCCAACTAAAAATAAAATAAAAACCCCACACCCACAAAAAAAATAATTCTGCTATCTTTGTCGCAAGCATGAACAAAATGGAGAGACTCGGGACACTTAATTTAAAAATAAAAAACATTTTAAAAAGTCATAGCCTGTTTTAAGGCAGAAATTTCCTGGTAAGGATAGATTTTAAACTTCAGTTCTCAACCAGCAACATTTGAAAAAAAATTCCAGTGTTTCTAGCTTGGTTGTGTAAAATTGAGACTTTGCATATAAGCAAATGTAGAATAATGAAAATAAAGACAAATTTCTCGAACACTTAACATGTGTTTTGCTTCAGTGAAATAACTTGGGCTTAACCACACCTCTTCATTTCCAGGGCTGAAATTTGTGTTTTCACTTAAAAGTACTTCTTAATATAAAATGTTGCAAAACTTCTAATGATGTTTACACTATGCTCAGACCAAAATTTCCCCAGAGGCAAATGCTTGCCTTCTGCAAATGACCTTGTAGAATACCTGAAATTTAACTTTTTCTATAAACCTACAGAAAATGAAAGTAGGTCTCTCAAAATGGACGCGAATAAATCAGCAGGTTTTGTGGTTTTCGCTCTTTTTTTTTTTTCTTAAAGATCTGCCACGATGCCTGGGTCTCTTCCAGTGAATGCTGAATCCTGTTGGCCCAAAGATGTGGGAATTGTTGCACTGGAAATATATTTTCCCTCCCAGTATGTTGACCAGACAGAGCTGGAGAAGTATGATGGTGTGGATGCTGGGAAGTACACCATTGGGCTAGGCCAGTCAAGGATGGGGTTCTGCTCCGACCGGGAGGATATCAATTCTCTCTGCCTGACTGTGGTTCAGAAGCTCATGGAGAGGAACAGCCTTTCCTATGATTGTATCGGGAGATTAGAAGTTGGAACGGAGACGATAATTGATAAATCAAAATCTGTAAAGACTGTCCTGATGCAACTTTTTGAAGAATCTGGTAATACAGATGTAGAAGGAATCGACACCACCAATGCATGCTATGGAGGCACCGCTGCTCTTTTTAATGCGATTAATTGGATCGAGTCCAGTTCTTGGGATGGTAAGTTCAGGGTATTTTCTTGAAAAGTTACATCGTCCTCTGGTTTTGAGTAGTTTGCCTTAAAATGACAGCGTTCATGTTTAACTGTATAAAACCCAGTAAACTGTTCTTCTCTTCTGCAGTCTTTTTCTTAAATGCTCTGGGCATTTGCCGCTACTTCAATTACAGTGCAAAAAATAACGACATGGGTAATAATCACTGGTCTTCTCCTGTAATTTCAGTGGCTGCCAGGAAATTGAAATGGGGGGGGCAAAGTCAGGATTGGAGAGCCCCTTAAACCTGGGGTCATGTCCTCTGTAACCAAAGTCTGAAAACTGCTGATAGATATTAAAATGTGCTAGGTTCTTGGCTGTTTCTCATGGTTATTCCTCTGTGTTTTTCACAGGACGCTATGCACTTGTTGTTGCTGGAGACATAGCTGTGTATGCCACTGGAAATGCAAGACCAACAGGTGGAGCTGGTGCTGTTGCTATGCTGGTTGGTCCAAATGCTCCCTTAATTTTTGAGAGAGGTTAGTCCTGTGACAAAACAAATTACTGTTCTGCCAGAAAACCGGATCCATTCTGAAGCCTGTCCCCTGTTTTTTGTGTGTTGCTGGAGGGCTGAATTAACTCCCACTAATGTCAGAAATTGTACTTTGTGTCCTCTTGCTCTGGGCTAACTTGGCCAAGTCCTGTTACAGGAGGCAGCAAGGAACAACTAGAGATGCTCTTATTTCTTTATTTCCTTGAAGATTCTTCAATAAAATTGACAAAGAGTGGACTAGAGCTGAATAACACTGGTCTCTACTTTCAAGGCGAAATGATAAAAATCATTTGTTACTTGTGTTTGTCATGCTCAGTCCTACTGTACTTAACAAGCAATTGAGAACTGTGTGAAACATTACCTTGAGGGACTTGAAGTGCTATGAAAACCAGCTTGACCTTGCTTGTTTCGCCACAGGTTTTAAGTGATGCATTGAAATTGACTCAAAGCAGATGAATAAAGTAACTTTCAACTTTTGTCAATTTCTCTCCATCAGGGTTGCGTGGAACCCACATGCAGCATGCGTATGACTTCTATAAACCAGATATGGTCTCCGAATATCCTGTAGTTGATGGCAAACTATCTATACAGTGCTACCTCAGTGCATTAGATCGCTGCTATACTGTCTATCGCAACAAAATCCATGCCCAGTGGCAAAAGGGTACGTAGCCTCACCTGATGACATTGCAAGATCTGTCAAATGGCTGGAATGTGTAACTACATAGACAATGTGTTTTTAAGTTGCAGCATCTAATCTAAAGGCTAGTATATGGGTCCCTTTCTTTGTGTTTGTGTGTTCTGAGGCGATTGAAATGTTTGCTCTCTCCTGTAGGAAATGTCTTATTTCTGTTCTGGTACAGCCAAGTACCTGATAGTAAGCAGTAGTCTCTATAGGCTGTTGTTGTTATGTATAATACCTTGCTTAAAAGCGTGTTATTTTCCCCCTCCACCCAGGTTCTTAAGATACTGGGGTTAATATTTCAAATGTTATGTAACAATACTGATTTTTTTTTTTTTTTTTTTTTTACTTCCTGTGTTTAGTAATTGCTTCACTCAGGAAGCATAGGTGTGAAGATTAGGTAGTTAAATGATAGTAGATTATTTATTATGTCAAAATGTTGGGTAGAAATACAGAGATTCTGTTAAGCTTATAGCTTTTTCTAGAAGAAGGGCAAACGTTAGTGGGTGCAAAAGATCAGTAAGAAACTAATTTCTAAATAGAAGTAGCATCAGTGTGTTAAATGAACTTGACAGCAATAGTTAGTCGTACAGTTGTCTCTTACATGCTGATGTGTTAGGATGACTGGTAGTGTGCTACCACCCTATTTTATTTTCGTAGTTGAAGTGAGTACTAAACAAGTTGTAACACGACATTTCTGCCACTTCCAGAGGGGACAGACAGACGTTTCACCTTGAATGACTTTGGATTCATGATCTTTCATTCTCCGTACTGTAAACTGGTACAGAAGTCTGTGGCTAGACTCTTGTTGAATGACTTTCTCAGTGACCAGAACCCAGAAACAGCAAACGGTGTTTTCAGTGGTCTGGAAGCTTTCAGGTGAGAATGGCTGCTGCCTTCTTTATTCATATAATCTTAATCTGTTACACGTCGAAGGTGTGTTTTTACTTTCTGCTGGTTTAGTAACTGTTTCTCAACTTTTTTTTTTAATAGGGATGTAAAACTTGAAGATACGTATTTTGACAGAGATGTGGAAAAAGCTTTTATGAAAGCCAGTGCGGAGCTCTTCAATCAGAAAACCAAAGCTTCGTTACTCGTATCCAATCAGAATGGAAATATGTATACCCCTTCAGTCTATGGTTGCCTTGCCTCTCTTCTAGCCCAGTAAGCATAAAAATGGAAAAAAAAAGTCATAGCTTTTTATATGTAAGGTCATAAAAGGTTTTTGTTTCAGAAAGCCTTTTGTAAAAGCACCATCTAGCAAACCTTTTCCTACTAGATCTCCTTAAGCAGAAAGACTAAAGTAAAAAAATTATTCTGCACACACAATCGGTTCAAGTGACAAGCAGACTCAAAATTTCTGTGTCAGAAGCTGATCTGAAACAGTTGCTTACTGCCTTCCAAAGTAGAATTTTACTTGTAAGGTTATGTCTTTTCCCAGCTTCAACCTTCTCACTCCTCCCCCCCCTAAAAAACCCACTGCAGTGGAAAAGAATGCCTTCTCTGTTTCACTATAATAAGCAAATCCACATTAAATTACTCTTGTTTTAACATTTATTTTTTTTTGCAATGACAGACTTTTACAAAATTATGTTAAGTTCAAATTAAACCATTCCTCTTGGTTTCTTTATTCTGGTTTTCCCTTCCAATATGTGGTTGTTCATTTTAGGCTTTAGGTCACTTAAGAATGAAAACTGGCTGCCTTCTAGATAGTCATATTCTGGGCATTTCTTTGCTCTGTTTTGCTTAGGCAGCTTTGGAACTTGTAACAGCAGTGTTTGAATTTGTGTGTTTTTAAAAGTCCTCATTTGTGCACATAGCATGCTAAATTTGTATTGTAGTCAGTATAATTTGCTCTCTGCTCTTCCTATGCTAGCTGCGCTTTTTAGTTGTTTGGCTTAATTCTCACTTCAAACAACTGTTGCTTGCTTTGCAGGTACTCCCCAGAGCAGCTCGCAGGACAGAGAATCAGTGTGTTCTCATACGGCTCTGGTTTTGCTGCTACGCTATATTCCATCAGAGTTACACAGGATGCCACACCTGGTGAGTGAAAGGAAGAGGTGTTAATGAACTCCCGTGGGCAGGCTCACTTCTAAATGCCTTGTTACACTACCTACCAGCATAAGCAAACTTGCAGAGCAATGCCTCATGGCAGCAATGGTAAACTGAAGATGTTCCAGCTCCAGGGAATGTTTGAGTGTCTCCTTGGGCACATTAATAATCTTCAAACTGTGTTAATGTTCTGATTGAGTAATTGGGAATATTTTTAAATGACTAGAAGTTTAGCTTCTGTAATGCAAAATACTTTGAATGGGCTTGAAATGATAGTGTGCTGGTGTGCAGTTCTCAGCACTGGTGCTACCTTACATGATGGTTTTATTATTGTAGGTTCTGCACTGGACAAAATAACTGCCAGCCTTTCTGATCTCAAAACAAGACTTGACTCAAGAAAATGTATCGCACCTGATGTCTTTGCTGAAAACATGAAGATTAGACAGGAAACACATCATTTGGGTAAGATCTTCATAAATATAAATCATTCCTAGTCTTACAGCAAAATGCTCATCAGTTAACTCACCTGACTTTAAATGATCGGGGTGTAGAACAAAGGAAGTGTCCAGCCTACTTATGAATAGCTTGTGTTCATTGGCCCATTGTGGCTGAAATGAAAATGCAGATGTTATTTCTGGCTTACTGTGTCCAAACTGCAAAGGCCTGTGTTGTGTAAAACCCTTGCCTGGAACCAACTAACAGCATGTTATTGGCTTTTTTTTGCAGCCAACTATATTCCACAGTGTTCAGTAGAAGATCTCTTTGAGGGAACATGGTACCTTGTGCGTGTGGATGAAAAACACAGGAGGACTTACGCGCGGCGCCCGCTCATGGGTGATGGACCTCTGGAGGCAGGAGTTGAAGTTGTCCACCCAGGCGTTGTTCATGAGGTGAACACTCAGCACTCTTTTAAAGTTTGATAAAAATGGTGAACGGTTTATGTGCTTGTCTTAGCATGTGCATGTATGTTAAATGAGGAAGTGGTTTAACAAGTTACATTCAATACTTTGTTAACGTGTGTAACCTACAAGCCAGAAGTGAAAAAATTGAACACGGGATTTTAAAAAGCACATTTCATCATGGTAAGAATGAAGCTTCACAAGAATGAAACTAGAACAAATTGGCTCTTTTGACATAATCAGTTTGCATGAAGCATGACCAGTTTGATTGACGTAGACCAGGCTGTTCAGTGTAGCATGAATGTTGTTTGAGAGTTGGACTAGCCGTGAAGTATGAATGTCTGTGAACTAGAAAACTGTATTTAATGTTTTTTTTCCCTTCTTCTTAGCACATCCCAAGCCCTGCTAAGAAAGTGCCAAGAATCCCTGCAACAACAGAATCTGAAGGCGTTACTGTTGCCATTTCCAATGGGGAGCATTAAGATACCTCTGTGAGGTGGGGAATGAAACAAGGTGTGAGGGTAGGGTGAGAGAGAAAAAGGAATGCAGTAGTGCTGAAGTTTCAGTGTATAGTAGTACTTCATTGGGGCATGGGAAAACTGTTCAAGCTCCTTGAAAAGATTTGTCATAATGTGGTGTGCTGATACAATATTTTCAGAACACTAAAATCAGGAGTATATTGGAGATAGAGGGACTTGCCAGGGTCCTTAACATGTCTGAATTTGTTAAATTGCCGAGTTGTAGCTGTAGTCTATTACAAGGTCTTTGTATGTAGAAAAAAAAAGAATCTTCTGCTTGCTCTTTCCATGTAAAATGACTTGAAACCTACACTGTTAACTTCTACTCAAGTGTGCGGCAAAATAGTCCAAGCTTTTAACGTTAGGGTTCTCAGTGCCTTGACAGTGAGCAGTCAGTCTTCTGAATACTGCACTTCTTCTCTTTCCCTTCATCTCCTTCCCTTTCTTCTCCAGCCTGCCTCCCATCACCCCGTTGCTTTGGGAGAGGTGTAGAACCAAGTTACATTTATTGCCAGAACAGAATCTCTCTGCCCTGTCAAAATAACTGGATCAAGAACAGCGAGACTGACAGGTGGTTTTCTTCCCAGAAACTCTGTGACCCACTGTGTTAGTTACTACGTAATTCCTCCTAACATCCATATTATGTGGTTTATACCTCATTGTAAATCACTGCAGCCTGGGAGGAAAGAGGAAAAAGAAGGGACATAGTAATTATTTTCTTTTAAAGAAATGGGTTCGTTGATTTGGCACCTTTTGGGATTGTTTAGTAGAAGTATCTAAGGCAGCAGAACTTTCAAATAGAACTTTTAGACATTAGAGAGCTGTTTTTTGGTAAATGAAGGGAGGAAGATCCCTTTGTCTGGACCTCTGGCCTCTCGCTATTCTTTATACAATACATTTCTGAAAGACTATTTCTAACTTTGAATTTGGCTTTGTACTTTGAAGTCCTTCTCATTATTGATAGTATCGTAGGAGTGGGGTCTTTTATTCCTTTTTTTTTTTTTTCTCAACATGCAAGCTGAAAGCTATCCATTTTGCAAGTCGTAGATACACAGTACTAATGGGGAGTCCATTCTGGTAGATTTTTAAAGGCCAGATTGGAAATGAACTATGATATGAGCCTTGTAAGCTTGTAATATATATTTAAATTGAGCTAATGTACAGAATGAAGTTTTGTTGAATTTATTTCTTTGCTAATTCTACAAAGCTACATTATCTAATATAAGGTAGCAAAAAATAATTTGTCTGTTAAATTACAACTTTTTTTGTGTGTAATGAAGTGTTTGTATTACCTGTCACTCACGAGGATTTGATAACTTGCTGTATTTGTACAGTCAAGCCTTGGTAAAATAGTTGATTATTATAAATTGATGAATACTAATCTGTTTGTTCTGCTGATAATGATGGAGCAATGATGCATGATGATAGCATTTGCAAGTATTTCGGTTTAGGTTGCCCTCGTGAAACTTACCTTGGCACCAGAAAAACAAATTGCCATGGAACAAAGTCCATTGCTGGCAGTGGACCAGCCAAGAAGGGAGCTACTGGTACAAAGTTAACCACAGGGACCTCACCGTCTGTGAGGTTGATCCTTTATTGAAATAAAGTTTGAGATATTTGAAACCTGTTGGAGTAGTGCTGACTTGTTGGGTTTTCAGGATGCATTTTTTTTTTCTTTAACCGGAAAGAAAGAGGAAACTGGCCCTGTGAAAACCCGAAGTTGTGGGTTCACAAGCTGTGTGGACCTTCTGGATCTTTCTTCCTAATATTCCATTACAAAAGTGGAAGGAAAGGGCTGCTTAGGCTGGTGCAAAACCATTATTTCAGGGCTGTGTTTCAAGATAACTTAAATGCTTTCATAGGGAAACTGTTTGTAGTGGAGGAATTCATTCCCAGCTTATGAAACACAGTTCATCTTTATGACTGTCTTATGAAAGATGGCATGTGTGTCCTCCTCAGAAAAATTGGGGAGGAGGACTGTTTCTTGCTTTGTACTTACCTGAGCCTCACTGAGTCCAGTTTCCCATGGCTTTTCAGAGTCATTCTGTTGCTCATTTACATTAATTACTGCTTTTAAAGTCAACTGATGATCTCAGCAGTCCCCAAAATAGATAAGGCATCCTGCCCTTACATATGAGAGCACCAGCTGTGCCCCTCTAAACTTCCTATTAGTTTACTTGCCTTAACTAAAAATCATACAGGCTCAACTCTTAGCTCAGGCACCTCAGCGATGGCTGTTCAGAGAAGGACAGTTACTGCACCTTTCCACCATTTGCATTGGAGCTGGTGGTGTTGAAGATTAAAGTACAAAATAAGCAATTAAAGCTGAAAATCGGAGTATTGACATCTTGGTGATGCTCAGAACAACTGGAGTTGTCAGACTATCCAACTTCTTACTCGTAGTGGTCAAGAGTGTCAAAATCGGCTTTGTGCCAGCCTTTGTTGCTGAAGTAGTATGGCAGGAGTTAGTACAAGCCTGCAATGCTCAATATATAAGTGGATTTTTTTAGTGGTTGCATTCAGCTTAGTGACACCTCGTGCTAAAGCAAGAATTTAAAACTACAGAGAGTTTCGGAGTACGCTTAAATCTTTCTTTATTGGAGTGCATCTGGAGTTCAAGCAGTTGTAGGCTGTCAGAATCACACAAGCAATGGAAGGTGTCAGAAGGCTAGTAGACGGTAACCCAGCCAGCCACACACTGGGAATTGCCACCGCACATGCAGAGTTAAAGCAGCATCTCCTAATTTGCCTTTCTGAGTTGTGACAAATTAGGTCAACAACAGCATTGCTGTTTCTTTAAACAAAAAGATACACATTTTATCATGTTTAATTTGCTGAGAAAGTGTTAAAGGAGAATTTGAAGTTGTTTAGATTATGGTCTGGTTTCTACTTAAATTTAGTTCTCTGCAAAAACTGTCCTGGTTTGCATTGCTAAAGTTGTGTCAAGCTGAGGTACAACTTTCCAAGAAGTTAGCTGTTATGTGCCTGTACTGAGAATCTCCCAAGCGTGTCACATGCAATACTATTTGGTCTTCACTAAAGGATCACTGCCTCTAATGATCCCTTACCTGTTTCATTTACTTGGCGTTCTTGCACTGGCTATATCATGTCTCTGGAGCAAGGGACAAACAAATGCATGACAGCTCTGTATTTGAGTGCTTCACTGAGACTTGAGAAATGCAAAGGAGATGAGGCATTTTTAGTTTATTCAGAAATTACAAAAAATGTAACACTAGAACTTGTGAAAAGTGAATAAAACCCTTTGTTAAATGTGCTGAGCATAAAGCCTGCAGTGCAACCTATAAAATGGAACACAGCTTGGATGTGTGCTTCATCCCGCTGGAGGAACTGATTCCTCTCCTCAAGTCTTGTTCTTTGGGGTCTGGATGGGACATGATAGGAACACATTCAAGTGCCTTCTTCTTCTGTACTTTGTGCAAAATAATTCTGTAGACCCCTGTTACCGAGCTGCGCGCATCTCTTCCCCGGTTATTTTGAATGTGTTCTTCTGTGATTCCCAGATCTTCCAGAATATTTTTCACTTCGATTTCTTCCTCTTTGAGTGTACTGGTGTCTGATAAATACTTCGGATCCAGTTTAAACGGCTGTAAAGGTTTGGGGTACTGTATCCCTTGCATCCATTCACTGTTCATAATAAGCTTGACAGAGTATCGTTCAGTTGGTACTGGTTGAAGGATTCCTTTTATCAGTTTCTGGCAAGCTTCTGAGAGGCAGGGAGGCAAATTGTAGGTCCCTTCAAGAATGCACTTTTTTAGTTTGGCCACTGTATCTGCCCGAAATGGCATGATACCCATCATCATAAAGTATAACAGGATTCCCAGTGCCCAGATGTCTACATAAATGCCAACATAGTTTTCATCTCGGAAGAGTTCGGGGGCAGCATAAGGAGGAGAGCCACAGAAAGTATTTAAAGTTTCATCTCTTTTACTTACTGTGCTGAATCCAAAGTCTCCCACCTTGACACAGGTGTTACTGGTGTAGAAGACATTTTCTGCTTTCAAGTCCCGGTGAATGATATTGTGCTCGTGCTGTAGAACAAGAAGAAAATTTGATAATAGCTGGTTCACAGGAAAGTTCTTGAGTGACTAGCTGGTATCATTGATTAATCACCACATTGGAGAAAGGGAGTTATCTTGGACCTTTCTATGCAGAAATAAGCATTGCAACGAAACTGAAGAGTTAAAGTATTTAAACAAATTTAACTTGATTCTCTACTGATACAAGAACAATGGAGTAGGTGGAGAAGATGGGAAGAAGGATGCTGGGTTTTTTAAGAATAGCAGTCTCTTGTTAAACTAAAATCAATTATTTTCATGAAACAGATTTGTGATGGCCTCATGGCTAATCCTACAAGACTAGGTATCTTCATGTGCAAAATCTATTTTTTCAGAGTGCCGAACACTTGCTTTTGCAACGACTACATTTCTGTCATGATGTAAGTAACAAAAAATAATTTCTTTTTAACCAATTCCATTTTTGTATATATGTAAGCTTGTGGACTTACGATGTGAAAGCGTTTAGTTCACCAAGTGAGCATAATCACAGGTAAAATAAGTTGCTGCATTTCTGTTGTGTGATCTAATGTCCTGTGAGGAACTGGTGGTGGCAAGAGAAAAGGACCACGGGCTTGTGCCTTGTGGTGGTTTATGTTGTTGCAAGACACCACATTCAGTGGTGTCCTCTAGTTTCAGAAATCTAAAATAAATGCATACACTGTAACTTGTACTTTTTTCCCTTGGAAATGGCAAGTAGTAGCCAAGGTCTGAAACTGAGTTTGCTCTGCTTAGTGGCGATATACCTGTCTTGATTAGGTAAGGGTTAGGCTTCATCTTTAAAATTATTAGGAAGAATGGATGTGTTTGAGCACTCTCTGCCCTACCTTTTGAAGTAACAAGATGCATGTATCTGGAGGCAATAAGGAAGCCCTTCAGCATCCCAAGATTTTTAACCTGTCACGGAAAACAGGCAGGGATCTTCTGTCCTCATGTGGGCTAGCAGCAATGAGATGCAATTTAAGCAGCCTGGATTTGATGGTTTAGCAAAAGTAAAATGTTTTGCAGGAGTCTGTACAAGTGAAGAGGTTGGCCAGCTTGGTAGTCTGGGTTTAATGCTAAGAAATAGATGTGATCTTGAAACATAAAAATAAGTTCCAGTAGCTGCTGAGTCCTGTCCTGTGCAAAAGGTGTTGAAGCTAATTCATTACTTACAGGGCATGTGATCATTTTGTCAAAACATATAAAAATGCATACTGTTTATATATGCCATGAGCAGTTTGTAATGGCGTTTCTTTGTGTCTGACCTGGGAACATCCTTCCTTTTGCCTTTGCCTGAGGCTATTACATAGCAGGAGAATACGAGTCACCGGAGGGCACCCTGAGCCAACTTTAACAAATATTACTTTTATGTATTAAAAGTACTTGCAGAACAGTCTTCCCGTGTTCTTATACTGTTTTTTGAAGTAGATGTCGTTACTGTGCAAGGTTCAGAGGAGATGGTACTGAAGTAGTTAACTGCTCCTTTTCTGCCTTTATAAGATGTTTTGGGCTTTACACAAATAGCATCATCCTAAACCGAGTTGCAATACCAAAGACTAGGTAAGGGGAAGTGACTGGCTGGGTGTTAACTTCACAGATTTGTGCCAAAGGGAGGACCGGCAATTAACCGTATTAAGTGCCAGTCTCCCACATTCATTAATAAGCAAGCTGGATGTTTGCAACACCTAACAAGCCTCTTCTCTGGAACACTTTGTTCTAGCAGAAGATCAAGACTGATCATATGTTTTGAAATAGCTTGAGGGGAGAAATGAAACTCTCTTAGCTGGTGCCTACAGCAACTTAAAGGTGACAGGAGAAGGCTAGAAGGCTGTTGTTAAAGGGCTGTTTCCACCCACCAGGTGTTCCCAGTTCAGTCTCCTCCCAAAAGCTGTCAAAAAAGAGGCAGTAACTCAAGGTGGATGTGAAAGCTCTCTCTGGTACGTTTAAGACAGCTCTTCTCTACCTGTTTTGCTCTTCAGAAATGCGGGCCTGAAATCTTGCTAACAGTAAACCTACTAGTTGAAAACCAAAAGATACACCCACAAAATCTGCAAGAGTAGCGAGGGGCAACCTGTGGAAGAAGAGCAGCTTACCATGTGCTTTACCGCAGACACAATCTGGGAGAAGATTATTTTACACTCCGTTTCTAGCAGTTTCCCTTCTGTGCTGATTTTAGTGAAGAGCTCCCCACCTCCTGCATACTCCATCACCAGGTGCAGTTTTGAGAGTGTCTCCACTACTTCATACAGCCTGATGATATTTGGGTGGTGCAGTTTTTCCATGCTGGATATCTCACGAGATAACAAACGTTGAGTCTTACGGTCTAGCTTTGTCTTGTCCAAAATCTTAATAGCAACTTTCTCTGAAAAGAAAAATGCTTGTCCATGTTGTTAATGCAATAGGTACAAATGGTAATACTATTTACTTAGAACGATGCTTGGTTATTGAAGCGCAATAAGATTTCACCTCTGATCAGTATAAGCTAAGCTGCAGAGGCCTACTAAGCCCCACAGTCTTTCACGCACACCCATGCCCCTTTCTGTCTACTGCATCCTACTCGCTGCTGAGGTAGCTAAAGGCTGGTAGAGTATTGCAAGGGCTAATCAAATCATCTGCTGTCTTAGTGTGCTCCGCTGCTGTCAGGATAATACGTGTCTGACGGCCACAGTTACAGCATCTGCTTTCAGTGTCTAATGCTGGTAAAGAAAGTCTGCACTTTCTCTTTCGCTGTTAGCTCCATGCTCTTCAGAGAAGCAAGGCCTGAGCCTGGTACTTGCAGACTAATGGAGGTGTCATATTTAGGCGCTTTGCGCAGACAGACAAACTCAGGGGTAATTTAGGGGCTGTGGCTATAACCCTGCAAGGTTATAATGGAGAGGTGTTTTTAACTTGGTGTGACTTACAGAACTCTTCCCTAACTCCTTATCCCACACCCCCACACGTTCTCAGTTACCAAAATCAGCGCTGTAGAGGTTTGTCTTTCTCAGGATAGCTGTGGCAGTTTTTCCAACACGTTCATGTATGAGTAGTTCTTGGTACTGTACAGAATACAGGAAAAGGACATTTTTATATCTATATGCCACAGTGGGCCATGAATCCACATCACACACAGACTTTATTCTGAGGAAGGGAAAAAAACAGCGAAGGAGAATAAGTTGCAGGGATGTGTAAGACTAGCTGTCTTAAGCTGTCCTGGTAACACAAAGCTGCTGTTGAGTTCTCCATGTTTCTGTAGCCTATCTACAGTAAAGCCAAGGGCCACAAAACACAGATACACATCTGCAGCTGCACCACATCACCAGGGTAGCTCAGAGCGGTATGAACAGGTCAATCACAATTACCCTTATGTTCCTGTATTAATTGGTAGGTTATGGCTTTTATCTTCTCTTGAATACAGCTGGTATTTGAAAGATCAGTCTGGTTAAAATAGGTTTACAGTGGCTTTGTATAACTTGTCAGGACAGCAAAATTACATTGGATTATGGCAATAAAACCAGCTGTTTATTCCTGGGAAGAAGTGGGGTTTTTTCCCAAGAATATCTTAGCCAAACATTCACAAATTTCTTAACAATTAATCTCTTTTATTGCATCTTTCAGAAAAAAACCTTCACCTTGGTTTCTAGTACATGGGAGTAAATTTTTTTAAAAAAGCCAGTATTGTTTACTTGTTGCTTTAAGAGAAGAGTGAGAAGGCTATTACATTTGTACGTGTGTTCTGGTATAAAAGCATTGAAAATGTTTTTACTTAATATTATAAAGTTATTTAACTCAATTTTAGTATTTCAACATATCTAAAGGAAGTGTTAAGGACACACATGCATGTATCTGTACAGATCAAGAAAACTCCATGTTTGGTATATTTACCTTTCTTAGTAACATACACGCATAAATTGATCTCCCTACTGAAGCGCAGCAGATATTCCAAACAGATGCGATTCTTGTGAAAGGTGCTGATTTATCCTCTGATATGCCTCCTTTCAGAAGGAGCCCGTGCTGGGTATCGGGCAGTCTTCCCCACACTGCTTCTCTCTGACCTGTTCCATGCTTTCTAGTGAGCCCCTTAGGAAAGCGGGTACCTACTCCCGCGTGGTGGTGCTGGTGGCGTGGTGAATCGGGAGGAAACGCAGCTATTGAATGGTAACAGCACATGACACTCATCCTGGCAGAGCTCTGACTGCTGACCTAGGGGTGAAACACTAAGACCCTTGTCATGTTGGTAGTGTACTGATCACCTAAACCAAGAGGAAAGAGCATCAGCTAGCAGTAGGTAACATTTGCACAACTAAATGCTTAGATACTACAGGGACAACAATTCTTACAATCTTAACTATGTAATGGCATCATTACATCTTGATTTATAAAAGCTGGGGGCATTTGGGCTTTAAAAAAACAATCATCTAGGTTAAATTCCTTCCCTTTCCTTTTGCTGGAATCTGTTGTTCCTCCTGGTCAGTTTTGCTGCCAAGTTTTAAAAGGAAAGGTGGGGAAAAAAATGGTTTAGAACTGAAGGGCCTGATTCTGTTCACACACTACCATAAATCAGGACCGAGCTCCTTTAAATCCAGATCATTGCAGTTGCATATGCATGATATGCAAAGAAAACCAGCCCACTTAAAGTGTAAAAAACCTGACACCCTCCTTTTCTTTTTTAAACTCATTCCTTCTGCTTCTGAAACCTGCTTGTTTTACAAAGAAGCGTAGCAGCAGTGCTCAACAGAAGGGCATTTTTAGCAGGCAGCTTATTTACCTAAATACTAAAACAGAGATTTTCATTGACTACACAGTGCATGCTGAGGTTTGAAAAGAGCTAGCTAAAATCTTAGTAAGAGAGGTTAAGAAAAGGCCGAGAAATAATTTCAGGAAGAAGTGGTATATGCTATGATGGTGAAAAGAAACAAAATACAAACAGAACAAAGTTAAAATTGGTCAAAAAGCCCCCAGCTGGTGTCTGGACATTCCTGCCTTTGTAATTGATGTTTCACATTAGACTGGCTTTTTACTAATTGTAAATTTTGGATGCTCTTAATTGCATCTATTTAGCTGTCCTCTCACACTACATTTGTCGGCTGGAAGGTATATAAAATAAAGGTTACACAGAGCTTAGGAACCTAACAGTCCTTAGCAAGCAACTCCACAGGTCTCTGGAGAAAATCTCTGCCAAAATTCAAGTTAATAAAGTGGGCAATGCTCCTGAATAACCCAAGACACATCATAGCACCATTTTCCTGCATCCTCTAAGCAACCACAGCAGCTCTTCTGAGAGAAACAATGTTCTTCATCCAGTATGATCCTGCAGGTTTTTTCCTCTCTCCCTCTAGAAAACTGTATTCACCTGTCCTGCTGCAACACATCACAAGGGCTACAGAAGAGCACACACATGTAATTGATACACATGCTTAGCTTAGTAAAGAACAAAATCGTTTCCTTTTTTAATATAGGGTGACATGTAAGGAGAAAGACCACACTTAGAACTTAACACAATGACAATAACTGAAGAGCTGAACAGCCCCCCTGACACGTACACCTCCCCCCTACTACCGGGACCCAAACAGCATTAATAATGAAGCCTTTGTATTTATATAATGAGCAAAAAAACCCAACTTGTACTCATTAGCAGTGTGCAGGAACATCACTTCATTACCAACACAACAATGTGCATCTACTGGAAAAAACAGAATCCTCTTTGTGGGTGGTGGTGGGGTGTGTGTATGCAGGCATGTGCTCATGTGTGTGCACTCGTGTGCATGCTCCTATTCTATCCACATGCTGTGTTTTATGAGGACAGAAAAGCTCACAGGCAGAGGTAAGTCCGAAGATGTTTATGCTTCATCCTTCATTCCTCATGACAGTTGCAAACTTAGTATCAAGAAATGAACTCCTTGCCCAGTGAACATTTTAACCAAAAAAGCTACTAACCAAAGAAAAATAATTTGAGAGTTTTCTGGTGAAAAACAACTTTTAAAAAAAAAATTATTATTTTGGTATTTAGTTTGTTCAAGCTTACTGTATTCACTGAAGTTCAAAATTTTTCAATATCAGCTCTATTCAATGCTAAAGCAACCTGTCTTCTAAGTAAGCTTAACAGGTAAAAGGTTCATCCAGATCAAATTTTTAACTTCCTTTCATTAGCATTTCTCCTGTTCCCAGTACAGAAGCAGAATTTCTTCCAACAGTACACATAAGACAGTTTTCTCTGGAAGAAAAAAAGTCACAGAGCAGAAGAGGAAATAACTTGCTGTGGGCCAAGTAGAACAGAGATCGTTTTCTGAAACAAGCAAAACCAAAAATTCCACACCCCATTAAAGCAAGCCTTAGGCACAGGCAGGCTTAAATTTGGAAAACAATACCATCAGTTCCCTACTCTGATTCCTAGTGCAGCAACTGCTGCACATGAGGGATAAATGTGAGGTTTCACACCTCTGCAGTCTGGGCAGGAAGAGGTGTTTAGAGAAAATAACAACAGATAATACGGCATGAAGGCTTTAGGGTGTATCGTGTTCTCTCACCTGTAAAATGATGGAGGGAAGGAGAGTCAATCAAATTGGAAAGGAAAGACTACAAGAAAAAAACACAATAGTAGTGTACAAAGATGCGGGAAAACTAGTCATTCCTAAGAGAAAACAAGAACAGTTTCTGTTATTGTTCTGTCAGAGGCAAAAGAAGAAACAGGACAGATGAAGGCGAGTTCTTGGTTATACCTATAACTGAAGTGTTTGCTGCAGTTACCTAGCTTTTCTAGTTCTTCCTAGAAGCAGCATATAGAGTGCTTTTCTGTACTTAAAAAAAGAAAAATCATTGACAATTCAACACAAACCCCGCTTTGGCTGTACCAGAGCTCGTTTCCCTGCACCTGTTCAGCCCACACCTATAGCCCTGTCCCAGCTTTTTACAGTAATGAACCACCTGCAAATGAGTCTGCAAAGCAGCCATAAAATTTCTCACCAAAACTGCTGTGACCAAATGAAATCTTCATCCATACTGGTAAAATTTGTGAGGAAACAACAGAAACCTTGCTAACTCTGTCTGCAGGCAGGAGCAGGCCTAGCCAGGCTGCCTGGGGGGTTCACCACTTATAGCCCTGCAGTCCCTGAGACGGGGCAGGGAAGAGGGCAGGAGGACAGGACAAGTTGTAGGAATGGAGGCACAACACCATGCTTCAAAGCGTGGAGTGTTTGAGCCATGGATGAGATGTGTTAACTCCATGAAGTGCAGAGACGAACTTTTCTTGTAATAGCTGACATCTGGTTTCTTTAAAGCCTAATACAAACCTAAGCATTTGTCTATGACCCTGCCTATAGACTCACTCAACAACAACAACAAAAAAGACACAAATACGTGTATTTAAGGTTCAGACAGCATCTTTTTTCCCCAAAGACATCCATTTGTATACATGCAGAACTAGGATGCTCAGCACGCAGGTGACCCACGCAGCAGTGCCTACCTTTGGTTAGGGAATGAATTCCAAGCTTCACTTGCGAGAAATTCCCACTTCCTATTTCTCCTCTGACTCGATAGAAGCCAATTCTCTTTCCCAGGGTTAATTCTTTCACCACTTTTTCATTCTGGGACATATCCTGCATTAGTTTCTCAAATGGGGTCAGCCTGTGCTGCTTGCCCTCTTCATCTCCTCCATAGCTCTCCGGGTGCCCATCGTCTTCTCCACTGTCCTCACGATGCCATCTGGAATACCGGTGTTTTCCAAGACTTCCTCCATTCACATATGCTGTTGTCATAGTCCATAGGGTAATCACTTCCCCATTTAACAAGATGTCCCGATAAGGAGTTTAAATGACATAATTCTGTATAAATATGCAATCCGGCACATAATGGACACTATGGCAAACTTAGGAAAAAAAAAGCAGCTTACTGAAAGTCCAAGGATTAGTTTGGAAATTACTTCAAAAACAAATCTGGCATATCTACATGGCATCTACATATTGGAGTTCTGTTCAAAATCAGAGATAAAACTGGAAGCTGTTTACATCCATCTCTCACTAACAGATTTAGTATGTCAGGATTTTCATCTACAAGGTAAAAGAGCCTTTGCAATTAAAACCGTAAACTTTGTGCAAGAAAGCAGTGAGTTGCTCACTGTCTGTGCAGTACATTTGACACATGCAAAACATCTGACACGAATTTTCAGGCTTTAGCTTGCTGCTTTGAAAACTAACTTGATAGATAAAGCTCAAACAAATAGCTGATTAACTACTCTGAATAAATCCAGATGCTTCCAGTTCATTTTGAATAGCTGACCTTAAGAGCCTAGTTCTCCTTCATTATGGTATCAGTCCAAGAGATGAATGTAGGGTTTGCCTTCGATTCATTCTTCAGCCTGTGAGCTTGTCACTGTGCCTTGGAAATGTCGCTGTGCCTTGAAGCCTTGCTGTAAAAAGTTTATTGCTTCTGTTTTCTCCTCATGGCAGGCTTAACAAAGCAACTGATCCTGTAAAATGACAGGAAAAGCATAATCTGTGCACCAGGCAAAAGAAAAGCTGCGCCTCAGTATCCCTGCAGTCACATGGGAGGACAATACAGGATTAAGTAACTGCAATGTCACGTTAACCCTCCTTTATTTAGATGAGCTTTCTTTAACGCCTTGAGCCTTCTCAAAATTTTGCCAGACGCATGGTGTTCCTAAGCAGACAGATGAAGAAAGTCATTAAAACCTTTACATAACAGCCATACACTTCACTAAATGACAGCACACCACATACCATTTCACCAATTTAACTCTTTTTTTTGGCAGCACAAAGAAGTCCTTATTCTAAATACACAAGCAATCACTTACCTTTAAAGCAGTACACCATTTTTTTATTCTTTACCTTTCTTCTTTAACCTTGAAAAATAGGAGTTGATCAGCAACTGCTAATCAAGCAGCTGCGCCTCAGGGTGGTGAGCTGGGCAGGAAAGCTTTGAGACAGCGCAGACGGTGGCAATGCCCACCTCCCCTGCTTTCAGCCTGCAGCACCGCCCGACTGACGAACGCGGGAGACACCTCACTGCCGTCATGTACACGTTCACCAGATTGAGGGGGAGAGAATTAGACCAATAACTCCATGCCTGGAGCTTAGGGAAGGTAGACAGTCACCTAAGGTGTCACACTAGAAGAGGGCATGTGACACTGCCAGGTGGAGCTGCCCTCTAAACCCGAATCTCCTTGTGTGAGCAAGAGGAGGAGAGGCCAAAGGCACCAGCTAAGGGCAAAGAGAAGGCAGCTGGGGACGATTTAATTAAATGGGAGTTGGAGTGGCACAGAAGCACTTGCCTGCTTTTACACAGGGGCTGAGGTGACAGACTCAGCCTCCGGGAAGCTGCTCCTTGGCCTCAGATGCATGTGAGTGATTTCGCAAGTTTCACCTCTCCATGCTGCAGGCTGGGGAGAGGCAGAGAGTCTGGCTTCTCCTCGCCCTCAGGGTACAGGAGGCTCCATCACTTCTCCCTGTCACTTCTCTGAGCCAGGGATGCTTCTTACTGTGCCTGCTGCCAACTTAGGGTTGACAGTTTACAACTGCAATGGAGGGAAAATGTACTTGTTCCACGAGTTCCTTTGGACTCTTGTTACTCGTTTTGTTTTCCTCTTTTTCGAAGAAAAAGGCCGTTTTCATCGTTGACAGAAAAAGTATAAAATAATAATAAATAATCATATCTTATTCTCTGGATCTAAATAGAGTCAAAACCCTGACAAATACTGCATATGTGCAACAACTATTGGCCAAATCCTGAAATCGTTAGTAGGGGAGAGATTAAGTGGCAACTGAACAAAGCCTTCAGTATTCCCCCATCAAACCAGCTCCCTTAGCACCAAATGTTTATTATTTGATACCAAGGAAGAAAAATCTATGTGGAAGGACGCCCCCTCCCCAAGCAAACCAAACACCCACCCAGACCCATAGCTTACATTCTCTATTGTTCTCCTTCTCCATTTGGGGAAATGAGGATTTCTTGCAGGTTTGCCTGAATTTTGGCCCATAGTTGTTTTCTGTTTTAACTTGTTTCACATCACAATTTTAAGAGTACTTTAGGTAACAAAAAACTTGTTACATGAAACTCAACTGTATTTCACAGTTTTAACGGCGGACAGCACTCTGGCGGAGCACAGCTTTTGGAAGCCACTTGTACACCACCACAGTGATTCAGATATTAGAGAGGATAAACTCTGCCATTCTGCTGTTTGATCTTGAGGAAAACCACAGCCACTCAGGTTGTCCATGTGAAAGGCCTGGAAAACTCTGTGAGCAATGTCAGAGATGCCATGTACAAGCGACAAACTTATTTAATTAAGTATCTTTGGATGGACAGTGACATCATCGTCACCTTACCAAAGAACAGCTGTAGCTTATGGCTATAGCCTGAGCATTACAGAGTGGCACGTATGGACAATTCTGCTCTTGCAGAAGTAGAAACACAAAAGTACTACTAATCATGGGGAAAAAAACAAACACAAAAAATACACAGGATGCTCTGAATAGCTGCATCTTATGAATGCCAGCCTATTCAGCATTAGAAGTCGCCCAGCTAAAGACCATCTTTTGCAAAAATTATCAGGGCCTTTTCAGTTAACTGGCTGTACAGAAAGGGCTGACTACATATGAAGGATTTCCTTCAAACAGACCTATACAAGCCCCTCCTGAATACATTTGGTAAAGGCAGAGAAGGCAGCTAGCCTGGTCTATCTGAGCATTCAGTATCACAGAGACAAACACGCCACGTGGGAATGCCAGGACCTTGCAGGGACAGGGGTGTCAAGAGAAAGGCAAAACTGCATTAAGGCATCAGCACATGGCTCTTGCAGAATTTGCCCTCGCCAAATTTCTCCTGGGGCTCAATGTGTTCTTTTTTTAGAGCACGGCCTACCATTAATTTCTCTTTCAGGCTTCCCACTAATTGTCAGCCCTGCAATCTCCTGGCACTTGGCCAACTGGCTAGGTTTCCCCTGCCTTTTAAGATGAGCTATTTCAGTATTCCTGGTGTTAGCTGAATATACACCATCTATTTATGGCGTATGTTCCTTCCTGTAATCTAAACAAGTAGAATCCACCCTGATATCATACAAAAGGGCGCTGACTGTAAAAGAAAATAATTCTAAGACAGAATGAAGAAACAAGGAAAACAGAAGTCATCCAAATACAATGAAGGACAATGATTTAATTATTTTTTTTTCCAGTCTGGCTGGCTGGTGACCTGAATTACCTCAGGAGAATATATCTGCCCAAATTACTTCTTTAAAAAACAAAATAAACAAGGAAAATAAAAAAAACACTACAAAAAGGAACACAAGACAGAGTGAATAGATGTTTCAATCCTTTAAGACCTTTGCCTGCCCAACACTGCTTCTTGTTTAACCTTGTTTTTCAAATATTTCCAGGTACTGACATTCTGGTCCTATTCTAGGAAGTGCTAAATACCCTCAGGCTTCAGCTGCAGGCTTGGTTTAAACCCTACATCCCAGCTCTAAGGAAATTTAGAATGAAAGGAAAAGGGATCAAACCAAAAAACAGATCACTGGATATACAGACTTCAGTTCCTAAAATCCCATCCTAAAAACCCCATGCTGCAGCTCCTATTCCAGTGAGTGTGAAAGAAGTCACACTGGATGCTCTTCTCAAATCCTCAGAGTAACAGGGGGTTTTATGATGATGCCACTGGATATTTCAACACATTCACTAGAGTTCACTTTTCAGCCCCTCTGCTGTCTAACCTGAGGAGAGCAGGATTTTGGAGGTATTTCCCTAGGGTAGGGGATTAGCTCAATTTGTTTGACTTCCCTTGAAGAACAGCTTGTCTTCTGCTTCATACATTATACGCACCACGAGCCAACTGTGGAACTGAACAGAATTTAAAGTAGCAGGGATTTTTTTTAAGTCATCCGCAAGAAAATTACTGACCCTTTTTTTTAACCACAGCTTTGAAAGTTCAGTTATTGCAAGAAAATACCAACAACCTAGTATATTCCTATGTTTAGAAAACCTATCTTTTACAAAAGGTGAGAGCCCAGCAAAACAGTCAACAAGACCTGTACCACAGACCCAACACGACACAAAAGGTTCTCCTGTGCAGCCACACACCACGTTCACTGACACAGTGAAAGCAATAGCTCCACATTTGTACTTTTGCTCAAGTAATATTGGTTCAGTGCATGGCTGTTGTGGACAAAGGAAATCGATGTTTGTTCAAGGTTTGCCCTGAGCACATTTTTTGGATTTGAGTAAGAAGCACTCTCAGTGTTATTTCCATGAATGCCAGGAAACAGTGACTATATAAAATACAAACCCCAGAGCTTCATATGATTTGTTAAAAAAAAAGATTCAAAACCCACAATATGGAATCACTGAATCATAGAATGGTTTGAGTTTGGGTTGGAAGGGACCTTAAAGATCATTTGGTTCCAAGCCCCCTGCTGTGGGCAGGGACACCTCCCACTAGACCAGGCTGCTCAAAGCCCCATCCAGCCTAGCCTTGAACACTTCCAGGGATGGGGCATCCACAGCTTCTCTGGGCAACCTGTTCCCGTGTCTCACCATCCTCATAGTAAAGAATTTCTTCCTAATATCTAATCTAAATCTCCCCTCTTTCAGTTTAAAACTGTTATCCCTTGTCCTATCACTACACTCCCTCATCAAGAGTCCCTTCCCGTCTTTCCTGTAGGCCCCCTTTAAGTACTGAAAGGGGCTGTAAGGTCTCCCTGGAGCCTTCTCTTCTCCAGGCTGAACAATCCCAACTCTCTCAACCTGTTTCCATAGGTGCTTCAGCCTCCTGATCATTTTTGTGGCCCTCCTCTGGACTCGCTCCAACAGGTCCATGTCCTTCCTGTGCTGAGGACTCCAGAGCCGGATGCAGTTCTCCAGGTGGGGTCTCATGAGAGTGGAGTAGAGAGGCAGAATCACCTCCCTCGACCTGTTGGCCACGCTTCTTTTGCTGCAGCCCAGGATACAGTTGGCTTTCTGGGCTGCAAGATATAGTGCAGTTACAGGCTGAACACAGACCTGTATGTTCCCAACTCAGGTAGGAGGAAATATGACCAGTACATTGACTGTGGAGAGCCTCCAGAAACAACTTGGTCTCTCTGCCCAGGCCCATGTGCCACCCATTTCAGTACATCCCAGAATTACTACTGTTAGTTAGCAGAGCATTCAGTTTAACAATTCTTGTTTGATGAAAAACTGATATGATCAACATCATTCTTAACCTTGTAAATACCCTCGCCTAAGACATGACATTGTTTTTCCGCACATGGAACATTAACATATGCAGCAGCCCTGGCCAAGGCAATATAAAAGAAAACTGTATACACGTTTATAACCATGCAAGTACGAGTGTTGCACCAGATGGAAATAAGACTTGTTTAGGACAGTGAAATGGGACACTGTGCAACAGCCTACGCATAAGCTCTATTTACTTTTTCAGTTAAATGAAAGCCTATTTGTTTAATACAAGATATATGCCACGATACTGTAAGAGAATGACTGTAACATGCATTGCAGTGAGTTACAGCACTCACTCCTTCCACCACCTGATTTGGCACATTTTAGGTTGTGACAAGGCACAATGGTACCAACATGTAAGTGACCACCTATGGGTCACACTGTATCAGCAGATCTTCTGACGGTCTGACACAGCACCTAGAGGGCTGTCACCTTCACCTCTGCCACGGACCTCCCAGTGCTGCCACACAACAACGTGAGGACACAGGGTAACTCCAGTCACTTGTGGCAAGCTGTGCCAGCATGTCACCTAGAGTCAAGTAAAAGCACTCCGCTGTCCTCTGTGCACATCTTAGAGAGATCACACATGGAAGACTACCTTCAAGAAGACAAAGTGAAAGAGAAGGCTAACAAAAGAAGTAGTATGAAAGATCATGGACTCTTATTATTTTTCCTGCCACACATTACTTGGTGAAACAGAACACAAACACCTTCAACGGCTTCTGTGCAAAACCCCACTTGGTGGCTGCAGCACCAAGAGGGGAAGCAGGAGGAGGTAACAAATGGTCGTGTTGTATTGTACTGACTCCTTCACCACAACAAAAGGCCTGTTCTACGTGCTGCTGCCAAATCAAGAAAATAAGAAATCCTAGCGTAAAAAGGAAAAAAAAGCCAACCAAAAAAAACCCCACCCTGGAACACACTAACTCTAGCCCACAACTTATTCTACAGTTGTACCTAAGAAGAGAAGACAACAGACTTTGCAACCTATTTAGAAGTTTAATAAGCCTGAGTCCTGCATACTGAAGCAGAATACACATGGATGCTTGATTGAGTGCCCCTCCCAACCTCATCAGAAAGACTGAAATCCTCATCTTTTGAGTTGATCCCGCATGCATTCTGGGATGGACCTCTAAAAACAAACAGATATTTCCCTGATGGAACCCGAGCTCTCACTCAAGGATCTTACCTGACCAGCCTGCTCCCAGAGCCACTGACCGGAGACAGGCCAGGAGCATGGAGAGCACCCCTCAGCACAGGTCACTGTGGTGGAAGATTATAGATCCAAGCAAGATCCCACGTTCAGTTAGTCAAACTTCCTTCTCACCAAGAGCAGAGACAACAAATAGAGGAAAAACCCAAAAGTGTGCCCTAATCTGTGCTCCACCCCTCAAAAATCTCACCGTGACCTCTAGTAGGTAGTCACTGGCTGTGAGTGCTACAACCTGGCCCACAGAGAGCCACCTAGTAGGTGGACCATCACGCTGGGCTCCCATAAATACACTGACCTCCTAGGCAATACTTGTACTAGCGTCTGCATGACAGCAGCAGCTCACAGGAGTCCTGCAGGGCCACTGACAAGCAGTTCATGCTATACTGGTATTGAGGTGCAGCACACACCTTTCCACCTCCCCAGGTGTTATTTGCTGATGGACTGGAATAAGCTCTTGGATGAGAACATCAAGGAAGACAGGCTGCACAGAGCCCTCAGTGTTCAAATGTAACCCCCCAGCCCCAGCTGAGCCGACACCAACACAGGTTGGGCACAGCCCAGCTGGTGGAGTCTTAACACCAAATCCAGTCTGTAGACTGGATGGAGTATATTAAAAAGAAAATAAATGCACAACAACCAACATCACACGAGCTATACTAAGCTAATACAGTAACACCTGTGAAGTAGGAACTAAAATACGGGGGGAAGAAAAATCTCTTTCATCCTTTTGAAGCATTGCATGATAGAAACAGCTAGAGAGAGAATTAATTAGTCTTTGAATTGAATAGTCTTTGAATGCAGAAACTTGCATTAAAAGCAAAGACAAAAAAATAATTTATTAGTAGAACCCATTGATTACCTAGGTCTTTGAAATATATCGGAGGGATTAATTTGAAGTCTGACTGCATTTTGAAATAAAATTTACCCTCTCAAAACTTCAACCCGGACATTTTCTTTTATTCTGTTCCCCAGGGTACAATGCAAGTCGGTCAATTTGCCACAGAATTGTTCTTCCAAGGTAAAACCAGCTTCCATTAAACATGTATTCTGAGGAAACAGAGATGCAACAGTGTCTTTATTAGCCTTTTAAATAACAGGACAAAATTTACATCTAATTCAATTACTTCACAAAATTAATTTGACTCATAGGCTTTCAGTGAAAATAAAATAAACTATCTGGAAATAGCAAGCTATAGTATAGCAAGGGAATACTTCCAGTCCCACTGAAATCACTGAGGAAATCAGGCTTTACTTATTTCAAGAAAATGACTGTATATTTAGGCAGATATGCATTGCTAAGCAGATGGCCTGCAATAAAATCACCCTGCTGTTATTTGCAGGAAAGAGAAACCTAAAATGCATTTCCATACAAAGGAAAACAGAACTTGTTCTGGTTTATATTGTTTATCACAGTTTTCTTTCACTATTTTCCACTTACTTATTAGTTGGGCCCTAGCAATTACAAATAACTCTGGTTACCTCTTATAAGGTAATCAAGTTTAGTTACATCAATATATATGGACTCCTCAAAAGTACGTGTAGTAAAAGGTTAAGTAGTCATAAGGAAGATTTTAAATGGATCTGGGCAGAAGATAAGCAGTTGCTATTATTTTCTAGTGAGGTATCTGGAAAGATATAAATCCTGCACTGCACTTTGAAATGTACTTTATACTGCCTGGCATTTCCAGTTTCTCGGAGTAATGTCTGAGACACTTGAGATTTATCCTGAATCGGCATTAACAAGCCACTGCATTACAGTAATTACATTACTGAGCCTGACTAAAAGAAGGCGTAGACGGTAGACATACAATACCCACATAAAAGCAGCAGGAGCCATGGAGAAACAGAGCAGTGCCATAAAGACTGTCTGCTTGGTTTTACAAATGCTGAAGAATGAAGAACTATCCCCTGAAAGTGTCATTGCAACTGCTATACCCTTACCAATTTTAAATGTCCCAATGTGACTGCAGTACTGAGATCTTTTAGAACATTTAGAGAACACAATCTAGATAGAAAGACGCACATTTGTACTTTTTATCTAAGAGACAATTACATTGGAAATCTCTAAAACCCGTCAGAAAGTAACACTGAAATGGAAAACAGTCCCAGCCATATTTCTTGAGCAATATGAGCGCGTGCTGCCTTCTCAGACCGACGTGATCCTCTCACCATGAGGCCCACCTGCTCCTCACACCATCTCCTGCCTCTGAACCTGTATTTGGATACCACGTACGGAGAAATCTCTGTGCTGAGCAGTGCCCTGCTACGAAGTCTGTCATCCGTACATCCTCCCTGACCTTTGCAGGCACAGAGCCATGCAGGGGAATAAGCACAAGCTCACCAGAATCGCTGAAGCTTCAACTGACCTCTGGAGACTGCTTAATGCATAGTAAGTCTTCAAGACTCAGCAAGAAGCTTAGCAGGAAGCAATCTGATCTTATATGACATCCTACTGGTCATAAGTTACTAATCTCTGCATATCAAAGAAATGTTGCCCGTTAAAGACTCCCTTTCCACTGGAGTGAGAACAGAAGTGAAACTAGGGCAAGTATTTTTGAAACTGGCATCTAGAGAAACAGTATAATGGGTATAATGGCAACAAGCAACATGCAAGCCAGCCTATTGCCAACTGAAGTGTTCTCTCAGCTTCAGCTGCTGCGGTGCACACTAAGGATCCTAAGTGAGGGATATTAACCCAAACAAGATGGAGCACAACTCAAATTTTAGTTTTCTTTCACAACCTTGGCTTCGGTATTGCAGACATATACTTTGACGTGCATCCTACTAAAATAAGCCTTTTTTCTTTTTCCTCTTAAACTTGTCTGGTTTTGGAGCCCTGAAAAGTTCATAATATTGTCTCTCAAACCAACTATCCAAATACAGTAGTGTGTGCCAAGGAGCCTGTACCCCAACACGTTTAGGCAACTGACTTGTCCTTTTGCAAGAATCATCAGGGAAGCCAGGATTTGAGGGCAGGCACAGACCAATACCCCTCTTGCTCTTAAAGTGCAGAAGAGGAACACCTCAGAGGTCCAAGCAGTGCACAGCTTGCTACTGATCCACTGAAAGTCAGGGTCATGCTAAAAAATTGCTACATCACAAATCCCTAAAACCATCCTGCTTTTTGTATCACATTTGAAGAGCAAAAGCCTTCCTGACTTGAATAAATATTAATGTTAATAAATTTGGCTAGTATTGCATTTCATTAGCTAATCTTATTGAAATTTGTCAAATATCTGTCCTGGAACAGAGACTATTTATTATTTTTGTTAAACTGAAGACTTACATAAACTGTGTTCCATTCGAAATAATAGGGCAAATCTGAGTATCCAGCAGCATTAGGAAACCAGTCAGTGTTCTTTCCATTTAATTTTTCTAATTAAATCCAGTGGAAAAGGAACTGTTGTTCCAAAGATTTTTGGAACTGCTAAATATATACCATGTGGCATTTGAACTGCCATACAAAAGATTGTAAAACTTACCACACAGAAAACCACAAAACACCTCAAAAGCTAAGACACATGATACTCATTAACAGTTTAACAAAATAACACATTCAATGTTCAAGTTTGGGGATCAGATTTTGACAAACTTGCAAAAATGGAAATTAAGCATAAGTCCAACTCTATGGTATTACACAGATACGAATTACATTCCATGGTTTCAGGAAGTGGAGATTCACTAATGAAGCAAAAAGCCAAGACAGGCAAAAGTAGAGCATAAACCAATTTTAGCACATCTTTAAACCATAATCTTTCCTGCAAACATCCACTCCCCCTGCTGCAGACAGTTACATGGCATGTATACTTTCACAACCATCATTCACATCACACGATCCAAAATCCCAAGTTTATGCAAAAGTCTATAGGAAAGACACTCCAGTTCCTCACCTTCCCTCAATTTGAAGAAATCTGCAGGAGAATTTCAGATTAGAACCCAGAAATGCATCTGAGAACAGAGACATGCAGAAGAGCTTATAAACTATTCCTATTAGAGTGAAGTTCTGAAATAGCAATCTATTTTTAAATAGATGGCAATATAATGCTTCTAGCATTTCATTCAGTGACTAATCTATCCTGGATTTCCTTAGTGCTCTACCCCTTTCTAGCAGCCTTCTATCAACACAAGAAAAGGCAGCTGCCTGAGTGCAGCAGAACTCAAGAAAGGGAAAAAACTCTAGTTTCATTTTACTTTGTGAAGCAGGAAAAAAACGACAGGAAAACAATCAGTGGAACTAGCTCATAATTAGTGTTTTAAAAAGAAAAGAAAGAAAATGTAGAGTCAAAAAAAAGAAAGAAAATAGAAATAAAGTGTAGAGAGTCAAAATATGAATTTGTACTACTTTAATGGTGATAATTGCTTGAGCACAACAAATTTTTTTCCATTTATCATTATAATTTCACTAGAAAATCTATTGTGTGGGGTTTTTATCAAGATGCTTAAGAATGAGACTGCTGTTTATGCGGTATGCACATGAAATTACATGCTCACAGGGAAACATACTGAGACAAAAGAGCTGACTTTGAAACCATAACAGTGCTTTTGTATAATACTAAAGGCAACACATCACAGTGTCACTTGCAGTTCAAATGACTGCACATTTAAAAATAAAAAGTTAGAAGACCTGATAAGGTTTCTAGCATAGCTTTTGCAAATAGAGGAAAATGGGAGCAAGAGATACAGAACAGCTTGTTCAGATTTTCCAAACTTAGCAGGCTAACACCACAAGGCCAGCAAGACGAAACGAGATGAGAAATACTTAATGTTGCCCTGAAGTCTGAATGAAGTACAGCTGGCAATCCAGAAGGTCACATTCTCTCAGGACAAACTCTGTGACTTGGTCAGGTGCTGGACAGGATGGCAGCCTGGGCACGGCCAGAGCAAAAGGGTAAGTTGCCATGTGATGGACGCATCACCCCTGAGCTCAAAGTCATAATGGCAACTCTCTTCCTGAGAAGGGCACCCTTCCACCATCCTGATTATTAAAAAAATACATGGTGAAGAACCGTAAACTCAAGGACAAAACCTTTTATTCTTCACAGCAGTTTATAAATGACATTATGTCGTTTTAGCACTAAGACCAATAGCAGAAAACAGGTCTGGAAATGAAGACATGCAAAGAGTTGCAGTATTTGCGGTAACAGATAGCTATATTTAGAGAGGGGAATTTGACTTGTTTGATATCCTATACTCTCAATCTAGAAACCATGTTCCATCAGGAATTTGAAATCTCTCAGGTAGCAGATTCACAATCAGCTCCTAAAGAGGTGTATTGGAAGCAATTCTTTAGTAAGCAGCTCAGAGTAGACACGACACCGTCTTTAATTTTGCCTGATGACATACCACATGTGAACAGAGTCAACACTGCCTTGAGCCAGAACTGCCTGTTTTGCTGGCACTAAGCTTTTCAGCCTCTAACGTAAAGATTAACAGAGCCTTCTGGCTCCTCCAAAGCTGGGTCTCTGACTGACCCTTCATCAACAATATTTACTCTTATGTCTTTCCACGGCAGCAACATTTCTCAGTGACACAGCACTAGGTGAGAGAGAAAAAGAAAGAAAATGCATGTCTCTTGCATCCCCTTCAGAAAATTAACACTAAAACACAGCTAATCACATCACTTAATCTGGTGACAACATGCAGAGCTCAACAGGACTGGAAAGAGATTATTGTCATAACCCCTAAATCATATGGCTGGCATGAACGAACTGTTTCTTATCACTGTTTACTGGAATAAAGAACTTCATCCATTTTTGTCTCTCATTTTTAAACCCAGGGGTACCACTAACCACTCAAAAAGCAAAGATACAGTCATTTACAACAGTGAACATGGTAAAAACCAGAGAACTGTTATTCTGAAAGCCTGCTCCCATTTCAAAGCCAGCATCAACCCTATATGCTGCACACCTTGCACTCTCCATATAGAACTCCAGAATTTTTTCATAAACATGATACAGAATTGAACATACACACCATTTGTGGGCATTGTTAAATCAAAAGCAAAGCAAAAGGACAAACTCTCCTTCCACGCTCTGCTCTCTTCTTGTTCATGAAAATAAAACTAGATGTACACATAGACTAACTTATTGTTCACTCTAGGCAATGTCAGAGTTCCTGCTTACTACCCCAATAGATGATACTCCTGAAATTCCTTTAAGGTGTTTTTCATACTTTTCCATTATAACAAACAAATGCACAAAATTACTACTTGTATGCACAGTTCACTTTGGAGAAGTAAACAGGTTAAGCCTAAAGCTTTAGTGAGTTGTTAGTGTATGCTTAAAATGCACACACAGATGATGACAAAGTTTCATAAGCTCCGGGAACTGAATGTGAAAGATTGCTGGAGGAACCAGACTGACAGCCTGATGGCTGAGATGCAAACAATGCAGTCTCATTTCTGATGAAGATAGAATCTGTTCACCTTTTCTATTTTATTACCAACACGGAATTTCTCATCATGTAAAGGAGTCTTGGCAATACATGTATTGTGGTTTAACCCCAGGCAGCAAGTAGGACTACACAGCTGCTTGCCCACTCTCTGTGCCCTCCCTCCCCCAGTAGGGTAAGGAGAAGAGGAAGAAAAGGAGGGGGAAAAATCTTGTAGGTTGAGATAAAGACAGTTCATAGAACAGTAACGGAGGAGGAAAATAATAATAATAATTATTATTATAATAATGGTAAAAGAATATACAAAATAAAGTGATACAACACAAGGTGCTCTCACCACCCAATGATCAGTTGCCCAGCCCATCCTCAGCAGTGATTGCGGATCCCTGCCACCCAAAAACCCCCCATTATGTATGCATGACATCTGTGGTATGGCAGCTTGTGCTGTTTATGCTCCCTCTCAGCTTCTATGGGAAGCTGGAAAAGTCCTTGACTATGTAAGCGTTACTTAGCAACAACTAAACCAATATGTGTTATCAACATTATTCTCATACTACATCCAAAACACAGCAGCTACTAGAAAGAAAATTAACTCTATACCATCTGAATCCAGGACAATTTGCTAATTATGAAATTCTTGTACTACAACACTAAGTTTAAGACTGAATTCTGAGCTTTCTTTGAGAAGTTCTATAATACTATTGAAGCAGATTAAAAACATATATAGTGGGACTTCTAATATGGGCTGATGAAGCTGAGTTCTCTTCCTTCAGCCCATAAGAGAATTCCAGCTCTGACAAAATTTTCTTTCAGTTATTATTTCAGAGGAACTTAGATATTTTTAATCTAATTTCTGACATACTAATTCAAGGAAGACAGAAAAAATAATGTAAACAGAGGCATTTTTTCATCCTTCCTCAAATGGTTTCACCAGATGACCTAGTGTTTGCACTCCAAGATTCAGATAAAATACAGACATCTTTTGAGTATATCCATATCCCTTCTGAACTGAAACATATTTGTCAATCCCTCTATTAGCAGAATGCCTTACACATATGAAAATTATGGTAGCAGATGTAAAACTTGCCTACAAATACAAACAGAATCAGAGTCCAAATCAGCTTTAAAATTCAGGAGGCCTTGGCAGACAGTGCCTGTTCACAGCATTGAAATCCCTTACATACACCATGTTGTATTTACTGCTGGGAGTGGAGCCCAAAAGCAAAAGTGAACTCCCAGTGCTAAAGCTACCAAATTTAGGGATTCTTCACAGAGCATTCTGAAAGATAAAATTTCTGTGGAACTGTACTGCAACTAATTGTCATCTCAGTATCTGCCAACTGAAGCTCAGGTCCCTGGTGGAAAAAGACTCCAATATGAGCAATTGATTCTCATTTTCATGCTGTAGCAGACAGAAAACAGGCTCTTCTGTAATACCATTTTGTGTAGGCTACCTGTCACAACATCAAGATCGTTCCTGAGTGTGCAAGATTTCAAAGCTCGGACACACATACTGAACGTATTCTCCAAAACTAGCTCTGACTTTAAACTTTTATCAGCATTTCTCCTCACATTTGCAGATAATTATACTTGTCTTTAAGGTGACCTGAATGGTAACATCAAATCAGAAGAAAGCCTTTCTCATTGCTTGGACACACATGTCAGAGAAACAGAGGCTCCTTCAGTGAAATCAGTGAAACGAAAGCAGATGTCAGATGCAAGTGTGCAACCTCAAGGGTTCTTGCTCAACTTTTTTCCCCTGTACTACAGCCCTGAATTCAACATTTCCATTTCGCATCCTTCTGATCCCAAATTCAATTCCAAGGAAGACCACTAATCCCTGGAGAACTGTAGATTGCTGGAATTCCTCTTCCCATGTTGGCTCCGGCCACCACTGAAGCACCCACTGCTGTTACCACAGGCTTTTCATTCCTGACAGACCGCCAGTGCTCTCTTCACTTGCCTGAAGAGAGCAAAGCATGGAATGGAGGTCAATGGAAACAGCTTCTCCCATTCATTCCCAGATGTTGTAGTGCCAACAGTTGCAGCACTTTCCAATTAAACATTGCTGTCATTGTGGGCAGCCCAGTTCAACACAGCACATCCAAAATCATTCACTGTACTCATCCAGCCATGCAAATGCTTTTATTACTAAGAAGTTCTCAGATCAGACCAAACAGAGGAAAAATAACAAAGAAGAAAACAAGGGAACTGCCAAGAAAGGCCTTTCTCTGAAGGAAACAATTTCTGAAACAACACATGTGTTAAGGAAGGTACATTCTTGTTGTGAATTAGTGATGCGTTGGCTCCACTTTTAAGTTTCGTTGATCCCAGTATCTTTTCCCTATGAACAGCATAAGAGTCAATGTCCCAAGACAGTTTCTTTTTTTGTAAATGTCTTGTATTGGATCATATGTCAGTTACGTGGAGTTGACAAAGACAATTCAGTTTCTTTAAAGAATCTGAAGTTATTCCACATCTGTACTAAAACAACTTTCATATGTTTTTAACCAAAACAAACAAAACCAACAGAACCCAGGTTGAAAGATCTACCATGAAGTAGCCTCATGACTGGAGCACTTACTCAGACTTTGGTGGTGTATTTGAATCCCTGTCCTAAACCTGGAGGGTTTCAGACACGGTCTTTCACGCAGGAGAATGCTGTCACTGCTCAACTATCCTACAGGCATGCCTTGAAAACAGTAAGCACCATTAAAAGTTTCTACAGGGGTGGGAGGAGGACAACTCACTGACTGTCATGCAGACCCGTACAGCAATTTATATGTAAAATTTACATACCAGACTATCAACGCCTTCATTGAAGAAAAGTAAAAAAATAGTTTCTTGGCATCAAGTTTATGGGAATAGCTCTGTGCAAGATATCCAAGTGAAGTAATGTGATGTTTAGCAAGAACTAAGCCTCAGTTACAATGTATTTGTTCTGATAGTTGAGTATAGAAGTTTTTGCAACTCCAATCTATATTCCCATATATATTCAATATATTTTGCTTGATGACTACATTTTCATGTAAAGTGTAAGGCTACTTTCTAGGTATCTCTTAACTTCAGGCTTTCATTTTTCTGCCAAACATATCCTCAGGAGGTCATTAAATCCTGGGTCACTGGAGACCAAGAGCAGCAAAGAGGATGATATAATCCGCATCTGGGAAAAAGGCGAAACCCAGGTCTTACTGATGCTCCAGGCCTTTGATTCTGAAGGGAAACCTGCATCTTTTTTTTCTCCTCAGCAAGATATCAGCTGTTTCAAGTGGCACCAAGCAGCCAAAAGGGGTCTGTGACAGTAAAAAGCACGAGGGAATAAAAAAACCCAAAGCAAACCCAAGGAAGAATAAGCAAGAAGGCTTTGAAATAAAATACTTTTAAAAAATCTTGATTACTGATGCAAGTTGTCATTGTTAATTACAACTGAACTGCTGTCAAGGAAATCTCCACCAAATGGAGTTGATTACACTTCAAATTAATATAAAAATCAGCCATTGATATGCTGCAGAAGAGCTGACACGTTGCATTAGCACTACTGAAATGCTTTCCTTTGATGTGTTTTTTTTAATATCTGATCCTGCTAGGATCTGAGCTTTTTTCAAGATGTCAAGAATGTCCCCAGCCTCAGGCGAGCCAACCATTTGCGCCTCCAGCCTCTAGATGACACATGCTAAAATGCAGTCCCAGTGATAAATGCGATTACAAGTCCTTAAGGATATGAGTGCAGCTGCCCTCTCCCCTCGCTGCAGCAGCACAGATGAAGGAAGCCTACACTGAATTTCATTCCTTCCAAGCAGAAGGATACAATACATACAGCCACAATCTGCAGTGTTCATGCTGAGTGTGGTGGTGTAGCTGTACAAGGCACCCATGCGTAAACAAGCTACAGACGATGACACAAAGAGTAAGTTGAAAGTAAGTGCCTTACAGCTTTTCCAGGCAGCTCTTCATGAGAGTGGAAAGTATGACACTCAGAGGGGCTGATTATTCCTGGAAAACTCAAATCCCCATGCCCCTCTGGCATGCTTTTTGGTAGCTCATACAGCCTTGTGCACTGCTGAGACTAAGTACTATTGCTCAAGAGATTTACTGCCTTGCTTATCCTAGGGCTGTCCTTTTCAAGAGGGATAGAGTTGTACAGCCAAGGCCTAAACAAGAAGCAAGCATGGCAGGTGACATTTGCTCTTAAGCTTTAGCTCTTTATTCAGACAACCTGCACACATTCTTTGCACCAACAATCTTGCACTTTGTTCTCTTGGTCTGTATGAAGGTAACACTGATGAGAGCTACTAAAATGGAAAAGATGAAACAGCAGCTGATATTGTGTTCCCAAAACAACATTAATACCTTCCAGACCATTAGAACCTTTTAAATGCTATTTTCACTATTGTTCCCAAAACACTCTAGTAAAACACATTAGAAATTCACATGTCAGAGCTACAGGCAGAGGATTAAAACAATTGTTTGAGAAGTGTTTTCTCCTTGCACCCCATTCTTAGAAAGGAACACATAAGATACTGTAAATCTAGAAACCAGAATTTAAGGAAAAACATTGCACAATCTCATTGCTTCCCACTCCCATTTACCTCTGCAACTAAAGCACTTACAGTAGCACACATCTCAGGATATTTCCAAATGTCAAATAACAGTTGTATAGAAGAAAACTATGTATTCAAACACAAGTATGTAAAGAATACCAACACTTTGAAAATATAAAAGGTAACTAAATCATCAATACATACTGTTCTCCAACAGAAGCACCACTTTAACTGAAGAATAGGTATTTCCAAATACGTTACAATGAAGCAAACCTGCAATTATACATTCAGGCCTCTGGGCTGTGACATTTCCCAGCCTACCAGCATCCAAAAGGAAAAAATGCTGACAAAGTAATAGCCTTACATTTTTTGACTTATAAAATAGTAAAATGATGAAACTGTAGAGCTAAATCCTATCATGGCTATGAATACTAGTGCTCGAGAGCAAAACGCAGGCCTGGCTACTGCAGGCGGTGGCCCACATCCTCATGGAGCCTGGCAGCTACCAGGGTGATGGGTCTAAGGGGGCATCCAGAGACTGACCCTCACCTGAGCTCACTCCAGGCACCACTCCCAGCCCAGGCATGCAGCTGTAAAACTAAGAGGCGATTCCACCATATGGTGCAGGAGCGCTGGGAGCAAAATGATGGACAATCTGTTTGCAAAAATAAACGTACAATTTTGGCATGAAGAAGGTATGAACTATAAGGACAAAAACTCAGCAGCAGAAGCAAGTTACAGTTGAAAACCTGCCACTAACAGCTGATGGCAGAAGGTTTTTTGCACTTTACAGATCTAAATCAAGTACTTGATCAAGAATGTTTTCTTATGCTTAAGGTCAACAAAATAAAAATTAATAAAAATAATTTACATTTAATATGAACTAATTGTTAAGAAATTAATAAAATTAACATGGGTATGAGACTGGTGCATCCATATGCTTTGTGGGTGAAGCAAAAACAGGGTGCAAACACAGTGGAACGAGCTGCCTCGAGAGCCTCGGGAAGAGCAGCCCAAGGCCACCAGCACAAAAAAGCAGCGTGACAGCCCAGGGTAGGTGGCAGAGTGAGAGGAGAGAGAGGACTTCAAGGGTTTATCACCGTCTCGGGCAGGAGGCGTATAAACTGTTTTGTAATGTTCATTCCTGCTCCTCTTATTTGTTCCACTGCCTTTGGAAAAGCAAGGCTTCCCTGTTAAATGCTAATGAAAATGAGCCACTGGGATTTAAACACTGATTACTCATTTTGAATGTTACATTATCGATGCTGGTAAGAGATCAGCTCTCCTTTAGTGCAATTATGCCATGCTTGGCCAGAGAAGTGGAACTTTATTTCAGAGTACAGCCCCGGGCTCAATTGACAGCGTAATTTTTGTACCTTAATATCGAACAAGACTTGGGCATGAGCTGACAGAGGCTCTTCAACTTGACTTCTGCAAAACCAAGTTTCTAAATGAGGATTCTGTGCAACCTGTAACCAATAAGAAATAACAACTTAGGTATAAAAACAAAATTGAAAATTAAAAGCACTGGTGGACTCTTCCTCTGTAACTGTTAGCACAGTTTCATGCTGTCCCTCTCAGAATAAACTCAATTCACGGTGGCCCAGCAGGGCAGCGAAGACAACCGCCAACGCAGTCACTTCCAGCAGGACTCAAAAAAGCTGATTCCTTCAACTGTGCTGTATAGAAAACAGCATTATATTATATATGTGGAGGAGAGGGCTGTCATGTTACACAAATGCAGCATCTCAAAGAGGCCACCTTGCACACATCAACTGAGCCTGGTTACCTTGACTTCATGACAGCTTTCACAAACATTGAAGTTCACGAGTGCATCACAGCAAACCAGAGGAAAAACTATGGAAGTAATAACATGGTAATTGCAAAATAATAAAAGAGGGATCTATAACTGAGCATCCGTTCAAACCAGGAGTAGTTCTCCTGAATTGTTCAGCGCCAGACAAGTTTTCAAGCATGCTCCAATCACCTTGCAGGGAATACTCACGTTTTCTAACTTCCTTCCAAATGAAAAACTTCCTCATTTTGCAACAAAAGCTTAAAAACTCACGATAGTATCAGCACTCATTGTTGCACAGTGTAATAACCAGATTATCTTAATGAGGCACTAAAGAGTCCTTAAACTTTTGATACAATCTCTAAAACACACATGACATCATAATTTAGGCTGAGAGCAATCACCTATTATAAACACCTGAAAAGTATCGGGCTTGGGACACTAAGACAAGTCATACACTGCTATTACAGCAACAAATTGATCCATGGGTTAACACTTCTTTTCCAGAAGATCATCATGATGAAGTGATGAAGTGCATCAGTTGGACTCCAGGCACTATTTTAAGAGAAGGGAAAGGAGAGCATTTAAACCAGCTGTTATTTAGCTGCTCAATGCTGATGGTCTAATTTGGAAACTGGATTAAATTGCATGGATTAACACACCACTGTACAGCTGCCTGGATTTATGGTTGTCATGACAACCAGCAGAAAATGTATCCCACTAATCCTCTCCAAGCAGATCTGTCTCCATGCAGCATTAACAAGATTTATCACTAGCACAGACATACTTACAGTGATTTCATTGCAGATATCTAGATTGGTATAATCTCTAACTCTCTCTGCATCTTAAAATGCCAATTCACAACCAGAAGGAAAGAGAAGTTCATCTTATGAATGAATGCTGGAAGCAATGAAACATCCTTGGATGTTATCTGAAATTTGTTTCTTAGAAAATATTAGTGTTTTCCAATTAATTTTCCAGGGTACTGAGTGTGCAAATAGGTATTTATTTTATAAACATAATAAAGTTACTCTTACCCTATGCTTCCCACATTAGTCAGAGTCCTGTCATATTTCAAGGAAGAGACACGCTGATTTCTATTTTGGAGTTACCTTTCTCAGTAACTTCTTTTCCTTCCTATGAGGAGAAGAGTTTTCAATTTTATGCTGCACATAAAAGTCAGGAAAGAAAGTCAGGAAGCTGCACAGTGTTTCCAGTTCCACTACTGCCTGCCTGCAGAATAACTTACTCTGTGTAACAATAATAAAGTACAGAAAAAGGAAAAAAAAAAAGAAAAGGAAAATAAAAGCCATTTTGCCATTTACCTACTCTACAGAAACAGTCAGAGGCTGAGCTAATTCGTATTATTTGCCAAGTGTCCTAAAAGACAGTTGCCCATGCAAGGATGACCGCTTTTTTCCAAACACACAGAAAAGCCATGCTGATGATTTTCTCAGTGTTAGCCGAGAGTTTCAAAAGTTGAAGTTTATCCCCTGTCTCGCAGTAAAAATCAGGAAGAGAAGCAAACACTTCCGACTCCTAGGACTCTGGAATAACACCGGAGGCCAAGACTGGCCATACAAAAGTTGTGTGGTGTTTCCAGCTGCAAGGAGTTAATCCCATCACTTCTCAGTATGGTTCAGTATTTGTTATGTTCCCCATGCCAGTGTAACTTTGCCTCCAAATAAAAGAGCAAAAACCACAAATCCCGCTGAAAAGAGCACCTTTTGAACATCTGTCTTACAACCATTTCTGTCAGTTGTGCTTTCCCCAGGTGAAGCACTACATCTGCTATGATGCCATATCTGCTTAGGTCAGCACTCTGTGTCTCATGGAGTGGGAACCTGTAACACCTCCACTCCAAAAAGCATCTCATTTCCTGAGTGATGAAGTCCAGAAAATCGTCCTATCACGTTCAACCTACATGACCCAAAGAAAAATCCTTTGTAGCAAAGGGCTAATTGATCAGTGTATTATATTGTAATGCGGCTACAATCACAGAATCACAGAATGGTAGGGGTTGGAAGGGACCTTCAGAGATCACATTCAACCCCCTGCCAAAGCAGGTTCACCTAGAGCAGGTTGCACAGGCTCATGTCCAGGCAGGTTTTAAATATCTCCATAGAAGGAGACTCTACCACCTCTTTGGGCAGCCTGTTCCAGGGCTCTGTCACCCTCAAAGTAAAGAAATTTTTCCTTATGTTCCAGTTTGTGCCCAATGCCCATCGTCCTGTCGCTGGGCACCACTGAAGAGTCTGTCTCCATCCTCTTGACACCCGCCCTAACAGTGTCTTATAAATGCCTTATAAATATCTAAAGATATTTATAAGCATTGATGAGATCCTCTCTCAGTCTTCTCTTCTCCAGACTAAACAGACCCAGGTGTCTCAGCCTTTCCTCATCAGAGAGATGCTCCAGTCCCTTGATCATCTTCATAGCCCTCCGCTGGACTCCCTCCAGTAGTTCCCTGTCTTTATTGAACTGGTGAGCCCAGAACTGGACACAGTACTCCAGATGTGGCCTCACCAGGGCAGAGTAGAAGGGGAGGATGACCTCCTTCAACCTGCTGGCCACAATCTTTTTAATGGACCCCAGGAGACCACTGGCCACAAGGGCACACTGCTGGTTCATGGTCAACTTGTTGTCCACCAGGTCCTTGCCCACAGAGCTGCTCTCCAGCAGGTCAACCCCTAACATGTACCCGTGTATGGGGTTATTCCTCCCTAGGTGCAGGACCCTAACCTTGCCCTTGTTGAACTTCATTAGGTTCCTCTCCACCTGACTCTCCAGCCTGTCCAGGTCTCACTGAATGGCAGCACAGCCTTCTGGTGTGTCAGCCACTCCTCCAGTTTTGTGTCACCAGCAAACTTGCTGAGGGTACACTCTGTCCTCTCATCCAGGTCGTTGAATATGTTTAACAAGACCAGACCCAATACTGACCCCTGGGGAACACCACTAGTTACAGGCTTCCAACTGGACTCTGAACCGCCAATCACAACCCTCTGAGTGCTGAGCAACCAATTTTTTTCCAGTGCAACTTAATTGCCTTCAAAACGGAATCACTAGATCAGAATGTATTATAATACATTATTTATATTTGCAGTAGTGCAGGCCCTGTGTTAGTTTACCAAATTATTTTGAGTATTTTCATATGACAAAGGTTAGTACCCCACAACTGGACAACATTTTTTTAAATACACCAGAAGCTGCAATTTTTAAACCAACACTCAAAAGATCACAAAGAAGTAACTGTAAGAATAGTAAAACTGGCATAGTCAGGTATCTTAGTTCCTAATTCCCAAACAGACCAACTGTCTAGAACTAACTAAAATCCTGAGGTTTTCATGTCTATATGTGGGATAAGACAGTATTTAGAAAAGAAGTATCAGTTGAATTAAAGGCACTAGAAGATGGATGATGATATTTAAGTGGTCAGGAAAAATAAACTTAGCCAAATTATTCACTCGTTTACAGCCATGGGATTGCTCAGCTCCTAAAACGGCTTCAGATCCGAGAAAATATTTAAAAAGAAATTACCCAGTGCAAGAAAAAATACTATATATGTAATTTAGGACCCTTTTTGATATTTAATTCAGGGTTTTACACACACATGCACAAGCACCCTTCTCTCCCTGAAAATGAGCACTGGTTTTCAGTCTTCCTCCTGAACCGTGTCGGGAACAATCTAAACATGCTGTGACACACATGACGTCAACAAATCTATTTGGTGTGAATCAACTGAAATGTCAGTTTATCTCCTTAAAGGAGAAAGTCCCGAAACTACCAATTTCTTGTGACACCTGCTGATAGATGTTTGGCAGTAATGGTGCTGGTCGCTCTAAAGCCATACAAACAGATTACACTATATAAGGAATAATATCCCAACCCAGAAAACACTGAAGCGTGCCCTGGCTCCTTCTATGGAATTAGTCATACACTTTTTACGTTAAACACAATATGGGATTTCATAGACTGAAAATATTGTGGCTTCAGGCTCTGATCTATCCCAGGATAAGAAGGGGGCGTCGGATAGTATGTAGGTGTCTCTCAAATAATCTGCATTTACATGACAAATAAAGACCACCCACACGGGCACCGCCTACGCCCCCAGCACAGGGCCTCGCCAGTTAACATACAAATTAAAACAGCCGCGGCGAAGTACCACTGACACTATTAGAGCCCCTCCAGCGGCTGGGGGAAGGCCGCCCCGTACCGGCGGGCTCTCCCTGCCGCCCCCCGGTTAAAGCGCGGGCAGGCATCGGGGCTCAAGTGGAGCTCCCGGCAAAGGCCGCGCTGGAAGAGCAGGTACCTGACCGCCGCCTCCGCCGGGCCTCGCCGCCCCTGTCCGCCGCCCAGCCCCGCACTGCGGGCCTCAGCGCTGCCACCCCTGCCCGCCATTTGCTCCTGTCAGGCGGCCCGCCATTTGCCCGCCTCCTTCCCTCCCCTCCCGCGATGGGGACGGGCCTTCCTCCCCCACGCAGCCCCTGCGACCCTCGGGAGAGGTGGGGGGGCCTGTGCGGCTCCCGGCCACCACCTGGCTGAGGGGGCCGGTAGCCCCGGCTAAGGCGGGGGTATGGCGGCGGCCCGGGCTGAGGGGGCCGGTACCCCTAGGCTGAGGCGGCGGTATGACGGCGGCCCGGGCTGAGGGGACGGGTAGCCCCGGCTGAAGGAGGAGTATGGCGGCGGCTCGGGCTGAGGGGCCGCCTTCGCCGCCGAACCTTGGACAGCTCCGCCGGCGGCGGCCCCGGCAGGCGGCCCGCGGGGCACAGCCGCCACACGCCCCGGGCTCTCCTGTCCCACACTGGAGACGCGCACCCTGGGAGTGCGCGGCCTGCACCACTCTTCCTCGCTTCAGGTCTTTTAACGGTAGAAATTATTTCCTCACAAGGCCGCCAGCCCTCATTGAAAGGAGGAGGAAGCACCAGCAGAGACAGCTATGGATGTCAAGGCCACAGTTTGAGTTAAAAACCCGCTGGGCAGAAATCACCATGGCCCAGCCTGAGCGCAGGGCCGTGTCGAGGGTGCGAACACGGTCACAGAGCTGGGAACAGCCGTGGCTGAAGCAGGGCTAGATGGGACCTGGCAAGTGGGGACAGGGCTCCAGCTCCCGCTGGACCTGCACAAGCTGCCAGTTGTTTGAAAAAGCTACAAATTATTTGTGTTCTCATTATCAACAGGTTGGTTTTGGTTTAAAATTATTTGCTAGCAGCAAACACTACGGTTTAAGAATAGAGTTGCTGGAAACAGCAACACCAATAAAAAAATCTAACTGCACATTACACTTTCACAATACTCCCTGTAAAAGAGATACTTTAACCCTTAAAAATAAGCAACCAAATTAAACATCTATTATAAATGTTTTCTCATTGAAAATAGTAATGAGTTACGGAATTTGTGCAGAAGAGTACTATATTGTGCACCGTTGGCTATTTAGAAGTTCTACTGCAGGCAGGCAAAACAAAGCAGAGACTGCAAGATCCTCCTCTAGTGACTATTTCACAAAGGGCTGACATCCAGTTTCATCCTCATACACCTGAAGATGAAACATGTTTTGGCTCAGGAAGANGGGGAGGGGGAAGCAGCTACTCCTTTCTTAGTTGCCTGAATAACTCAGTGGTTCTTGAGCTACTGATCAGCTTGCTTTCCCCTCCCCGTTCTTTCAGAAAGAGCTTATGGCCTCCCGTAAGTATTACATGTAAATGTAATGTAAGTCCACCCCTAACCTCCATCTCAATGCTCAATTTTTAGTTTATACCCAGACACACCTCGCATTTTTTTTGTTCATTCCCACTTACCCATTTCTCACTGCCTAGACCCCACCGCTTTAGCTGATTAGTTTCATTTGTCGTAAGTTCAAGCATTCACCCCATTGCAAGCTACAGACCAGTACAGGCATAACGCAGGGCTCTGGGATCAATAGTATATACGTTTTTAGAGGGAAAAACACTTCCAATGGTGCACAGGTAATAAAGACTTCAGAAAGATCTGTGTGTCTATACAGCCATTTGGGGCAGAAAGAGGATGGCAAGGTGGCTGTTCCAGAGAGCAGCCAGAGCTCCGAATCCCCCATCAATCTACCCTGTCCCACTATCGGCTGTTGCAGTAACAAGGCATGAGGGACTCCACCAGTGGGAGGAATCTCAGTTTTAGACATTTGGGAAGGAAATTATAGGGAAGAGGGAGTTGCCAAGGGGAAGGCTGGAGTTACTGCTTGAGGAGAGCCTTTCACCCTGTCCCTTGGGGTGAGAGAGGGATTGCTCATGTTCCCACCATGCTCCCACCCAGGCTCAGCAGGAGTCTGGATGGGGCAGCACTGGGCACAACAACAGAGCATCATTTCTCTCCTACCAAATTAATGACCTGTTGCTGAAAAGGGGAGATCACACAGAACAAAGAAATAGTCCAGCTGTGCTTACCAAACCACAGCTCTGCTACCAATTCCATGTAACATACGTTGGACTTGAATTACCTAAAAGTTAGTTTCATTGGTTAGACACACAGCCCGATTGTTCCTTTAATTCCACAGACACAGACCTTGTGTCTACATGCACAAATACCTACAATAGTAGTTATGCAGCTAAGCAAGCAGGCTTGTCTCCTCAGTGTTATCAAAAGATGAGCTTCTTATCAAAAGTCGGGTAAAAATACAATAGCCAATTTTTACTTTCATGATTAACATTGGTCCACGTCCTCATCACTCTGCATAGAAACTCATCATATATTACTTGTATCTCAGAAAACACAAAACATCATAAAAAAGAATGCAAGTTACATTAATCAAATTGTTTGAATTTTAATTGAGATCCATGTTTGTTTTGCAACAGTTTCTTGAAGGCTATGATGAAACACAAGAATCATTTTGAACGAGACTAAATAAAAGCACAAATCCCAGGAAATAATTCTGCATTTGGAGAAGACTGAATAGAAAAGCCTGATTTTAACTAAGATCTACAGGATCACCAAGAGCGTTAGGGAACATCTTTGCAAAAATTCCTCCCTGCAGTTAAGGCTTTGAAAAGAAAGTTTTTCAGAAGTGCGGAGAACCTCTAATTTCAAGGCAATAATTGAGAATTGGAAGTCCTTAGCATCCTTGAACATAGAGCTAGACAAATATTTTCTAAACAAATCTAACTTTACAGTAAAGAGCTATTAATCATATTAAAAATGAGATTGATTCTTACCACTGGGAGCTGGCACTGTAACTGCCGCTCACTCAGTTGTTCCTATTTTATTGGAGGAAACAAATAATGCAACATTTCATGGTTGGTATTGTTTTATTGTCTAATATGGATTAAATTATTTACAGTCCTACTTTTCAATCCACAGTTTACCACTCATACCTATGGCTTTTATGTTTAGCACATCTTTGTGTCAAGTGTCAGAATTTTGTTTAAAAAAACAGGAACCTGATACCATATAGACACATCTCCTACATATTTATGTTTAAACATACTCATTTTAAAAAATGACGATTTATAAAACAAGAGTCTGCTAGTAGCTTTCTTCCAGCTCATGTTTACCACAGATTCTACCGAGCTTTTCCTTTTTAAAGTGTTCCTTTTAGAGTGTCCTGCTGCCTCTACATGGAATCTGTTTCCTCCCTCAGCCCCCCGGCTCTAAATTTAATGCAAAAAAAAAAAAAAAAATCAGAAGCTGACAATTTTAAGCAAAAATATAAAGCGCTATAAGATTACCTACATTGCCTTTTACTGAACTAGGTTCTTGAACACTCTAGGAACTTTGTGGAAATTTAGCCAGTCAGGGTTGAAAAGGCACAGGATTTTTGTGCTCAGAGACCTCCAGCAACAATGTTTTTTCCCCAGCCTGAAAGTTAGGAACTGCTGTTAGGACACAGCAAACAGTCTGATCCGAAAATTCACAGGTACCCAATTGCCACTTACAACAGGACCCACCAGATTTTACTGATTCTTCTGCCACAGACACTCTGCAATTCTACAACAAGAGTTTGCTTCTGTTGCAAGAGACGAAGAGGTGAAGTTACCCCTACATATAGCCAGGGATGGTGTAACAAGGGTACAAGCTATTCATTATTAAAATTCTCACAAAGCTGTCCCCGTCTGTGGTAATTTCTGTTCCATGGTATTACATGAATGGGAAAGTTATTTTTCACATATGAGAGAAGATTAGTTGTACATGAAGAAAGCTAATTTTGGTCCACTTGTCCAGCTTCCTAAGGACATATGGGAAAGCATATTGGAAAGGTGACCACTCACGGTTCAAAAACCAATGTAAAAGTTAACAAAAATAATTTGGTATTTCATTCCTAAACCTGCAGTGTCGTCATTTTCCTATTCATCCACCTTTTCATTCTGTGTGTCCACTAACTGTTGAGTTTTTAAGTCTTCAGCTTGTTCATGATCTTCCTTATCTGCATCACCTACTTGATTAGGTTCCTTTTCCTCTGCTTCTCTTTGATCAACACTTTCATATTCTACTTGTTCAAGGTCTGTTCCATCTATAAGTTCTGCCTGAACTTCTTCCATCTGTATTTGATTTACATGCTCAACATGTAGCTGCTCCACATGAACTTCAGCACCTTGTTCAGTCTGAATATGTTCAACTTCCAAGTAACTAATTTGCACCTGTTCTTGCAGTTCATCTATCTGTGTGCCTTTCACTTGATTGTCCTGTATGAGATCTTGGTGCATCTGTTCCACAGTTACCTGTGCAGGATCCACTTGTACCTGAATTACTGGTAGGACATGAACTTGCTCCACTTGTTCTATTATAGTCATTGATGTTACTGGTTCAGCTTCCACAGCTTCCACTGGAAGAACCTCTTCTGCCACTATTCGTTCTGAAATATTGTGCATTTCTTTGAGATGCCTTCTCAGCTCACTGCCTTGCATAAACCACAAATCACATAAAGTACAGTGGTTGGGTTTATCACCGGTGTGTATTACCAAGTGATCTTTGAATTGATCCCAGCTGTTAAACACACTGTTACAAACCTGAAACAAAAGATACAGCATGTTAAACAGTGCCAACGGAAATACGACAAATTATAGTGCCTATTTCAGATCATGGCTTCACAATTAGAGGTAAAAGCTGAGAAGTCAGCTTCGGATGAACAGAAAACCTGGTATTATTCATGCTTAAGAAACAGCGTGCTACTTTGAGTTGTGCATACACAGGATACCTACAAAATTTATAAGTCAGTACAGCATTTGAAAGTTTTCTTATTTTAACCTTATGTGAAATTCACGTACAGTATCACGCCCCAATAAATGTCTGGTGCTAGAGTTTTGGGTTGAAAGCTATTTATGTAATAATACTGTACAGTGAAAGTGTAATACAAACTGTCCTTTTACTGAAGTTTTAGATGCAGTACCACTAGCCAACTTTTCCTTATCAGCTTCCATTTGCTCATGGCATCGTGAGGTTTAACTGGCTAGACTCAACTCTCACATTTTGCCATTTCAAAAAAACACATGAGTGATTTCAGCAGACAAAATTCTCTTAAAACTCCATCCCTTTAATTCTCTTCCAGCTAGAAGTACCGCCTCAACTGCAGACACCCTATTTTCACAAAGCACGTGAGCACACTTCCTTCCCTTCGGCTGGCACAGAGGTAAGTATCCTGAAAACAACACACAGAGACTGCAGAAATGAGTGAGGTGCCAGGGTAGCAGAGAGAGGAGTGGGGAAGAGTCAGGCTTGGAGTAAAGAAACAGGCTCAGTAGTCTTTGTCCATGCAAGCATTCTTGTCTGCAGAAAGCAGCAAAGAACACACATTTCAACACCCCTTTACTGCTTGCAAATAGTTTTGAAACAGAATGTCCCATCTCCTCATAATTTTCGGCAACAGCACAGAAGGATGATAGAGTATCTGACAGGGATTAACTCAAGAACAGGTCTGTGTATTGCAGCTATTTTGCTACTGAAGTCTGTTAAAATGGATTTGTGATGCTAGTGCCATGCTTCCCGCCCCCACCCCCAAGACTAACACTGTAGAAAGAAGTTGCGCATACACTTCTTAAAATACTAACCTTATAGCTCAGCACTCAATATTACTTAGTCATACATAGAATCATAGAATAGAATCATAGAATGATAGAATGTGTTGGGTTGGAAGGGACCTTTAAAGGCCATCTAGTCCAACCCCCCTGCAATAAGCAGGGACATCTTTAACTAGATCAGATTGATCAGAGCCTCATCAAGCCTGGCCTTGAATGTCTCCAGGGATGGGGCCTCCACCACCTCTCTGGGCAACCTGTTCCAGTGTCTCACCACCCTCACTGTAAAGAATTTCTTCCTAATGTCTAACCTAAACCTACCCTGCTCTAGTTTAAAACCATTGCTCCTCATCCTATCGCTACATGCCCTTGCAAACAGCCCCTCCCCACCTTTCCTGTAGCCCCCCTTTAGGTACTGGAAGGCCGCTATAAGGTCTCCCTTGAGCCTTCTCTTCTCCAGGCTGAACAATCCCAATTCTCTCAGTCTGTCTTCATAGGAGAGGTGCTCCAGCCCTCTGGTCATCTTCATGGCCCTCCTCTGGACACGCTCCAGCAGGTCCATGTCCTTCTTAAGGACATACATAAAGGTAACAACTACTGGACAACTACTGGTAATGCCCAAACACATAATTATTGGTCTTGCCATGTGGAGCCTAATTCAGTACTCAAGGCATACACTGAAGAGCACAAAAGTGCTCATCAAAGAAGCACAACTTTGTTTTCTCCTCTTTGTTCAGTGAGTCAAGATTTATTTATTGAACACTATTCAAATTGAGTTCTAAAGAGAGAAAAATTAAAGAAAAATTTATCCCAGAATCGCTGTATCTTCCATGGGCTGAAGAAACACTAATCCACATTCACAACATCTGTGAAAGGATGTGGTATCAATTTAGAAAGAAAGCTATGACACAAAGCAATTAGTCTGAAGGGTCACAAAGACAAAACATTATGTTCAATGAATCTATTAGGAACAACTTCGTGCTATACAGTAATTCTCACATTTGGAACAAACTCGTCTTTAAGATAAAGGCATGCTCCCAAGAATTAACTTCAGACTAGCATAGCAACTAAATGATGCAACAGCATCAGTGAAACTTCAGATTAAATGATTTGATTAGCAACACAAAATTAATTATCTCCTGCAGTACTCAATGCTTTCTGTGAATAAGATCACCATCTCTTTTGGAACAAATAAAGCTGATATCTAGCAGTTTTCTTCACTACACAACCCAGTTTAACCTCAAACGACAGCCATTCTGTGAACTGAGTAAGGTGAGAACCTTCAGGGAAAAAAAGGGGGAGAGAGAAAAAAACAGAGCAAGAGAAAGAGAAAGAGCGTGCAGGAAAAAAGTGTGTTCTTATTTGAGACTGTCACAGCAGTGAGGCAGCAAAATGGCAAATAAAAACACTACAGCCAACCTCAGCTCTTTCATTTTCTAGCTTTTCAGAATCAGCTTTTAAAAGTTAAGTAAGATTTATCTGAACAGCTTTTCAAATGTTAGTTATGTATAGTGACCAAATGCCGTAGCTATCCATCTACAGCGTTTATATTTGCTTAGAAGACATTACAGATTGTCATCGTAAGTTGCAATAACTTTCCAGACAAATATATATTGGGTACCCAAATATATTTGGTATCAAACAGAAGAATAAAAAAATAAGAAATAAAACAGCACTTTGTATTGTGGACTTCAGTGAAGCATGCTCACAAGTGGGAAAGGCCTAGGTCAGTGCATCAAGAACCTTGAAAAGGAAGTAGAAAGATCAGTAAAATGCAGATGAACACTTACCTACCCATAAGAATCTCTCTGATTATAGCATTACAAGGCTCCATATCAGTAATTCCATATTTTAAATGGCACTACTTAGATACAAGAATTTATCTGTATGTTGTGGTTGAATGTCATCCTTATATTTATTTTAATAGAAGTAGCTCTTGGAGACATAAGCCTCCTCTTGTTGCCTTTTCTGCTCAGTACTCCCACACTGCCTCAGCACAGGAAGGAGGTGTCTAGCCTCAGACCGTGTTACTTTCATTACCCACCTGACACTCGTACAGCTTCTTTCTTCCCTTTTTAGCTCCAGCTCCAGATTGACAGGCTGTCAGGTGACATTTGAGCGTACTATTCCTAGCGAAACGTTCATGGCAGTTTGGACATTCAAACGGTTTTTCACCTGGGAAGACAGATACGGAGATTTGTAAGTGTATAAAACCAGGCAGTTTTCTGCGACCTCTCTCTTCTTGCCCTGCCTCTCTTTTGTTTACATTGGTAAAGATGTGGACAACTGGGTTATTCTACAGAAGAAAAGAAAGACGTTGTATGTAAACTTTATTTATGTAAATAAAAGGGCAAAAACCTAATGTGGAGTCATAATTATCGTTTAGAAAAAAAAGTAATTCCCAGTGCCATTTAAGGTACACTTAGGTTGTTATGGAAATTAAGTTACTATTCTGATGAAATATCTTAAGGAAATAGCAACTATTTATCTTTTTTTGTCTGATAATATTTACAATTAAAGAATCAACATTAGTAAACATATGAAGTGACACATTAAAGAAGGAAGTACTTAAATAATACGAAGTTTTACTTTCAAAAACAGTAACAGCTTATGCTTGAGAGCTGAAACAGAGCTCCAGAAAAAGAAATTGGCATGGAATGACCATGAAATAACAATGCATCAGTATTAAACCAACCAACCAAACACAGACCTCAT
>VWZL01005911.1:235331-247375 GCA_013396915.1 Stercorarius parasiticus | reverse complement strand
AAAAATCCAGTGAAGACAAAGCACAGCAGGACATAAATGGGAAAATAAAGGAAGATAAAAATTCCTTTCAGTTTGGCCACTTAATTTCAAACCCAGTACCAAACACAGAAACCAGTTAAGGACAACAGCAGGGGAGGCTGAAAACAGGTCATTTCCTCTTTTTCACCCCAAGTAGTATATTGTTATTACTGTCATCAAGTAGTAACAAAGAACAACTTGTATCTCTGTTTACTAATTCCATCATGCACAAACACAATGACATTGAAGGAAATTAAAGTACAAAAAGTTAGGAACAGTGTGTTTCTTCTGAAAGTCTGATAATTAATCTGTGGAGGTACTGACACCAACATCACTACTGAAACAAACATCTTAATGAACTCCAAAAGAGGCTGAGACATTTCAGTGAATAACATAATCTATCCTAGCCAGTCTGAAAGCCTGCATTTTCAGGAATGCAGTGGTCATTGACTATTGAGATGGAAAGCAAATAAACCTGTATTTTCAGAGGTAAGGATATTCAGAAATTCAGAAATTCCTAATTAGCTTTGCAAAAGAAATCCACAGTAGCCAATAATTCTCACTTGTATACCTAAAGGCTACAGGAATATGTTAAATGGTAGGAACATTCCCCCAGTGGTTCCAAAATGCTGTTTTTGGAGACTGTTGTACAGGTAATGCAGAGGATGCTGAACTGCCATCAGTCTTGCAGGTGAAAAATCATGGACTTTGCCCAAGCAACCAATGGATACCACAGAGCAAAACCCACACCACAGACCTTCACCTGCCCTGTGATCTGGTCATATTTAAATAGTTACTTGGAGCAAAACACCAATCAGGGACAGATTCATTCTATTCTTACTCAGATTCTTCAGTAATCTCCAACATATTCTACCGAAAGTGTCTGAAAGTGACAATTCAAAGATAACAGTGGCAATATCCAAAGACCAAAAGACATTGCCTGACTTCTTGCACAGTGCAAGTCAACACTGTGAGCTGGGGTGCACCAGCCACAGCAGTGATGGAAAACACAGAGAGCGTGCCAGCTGTCTTCTCTTCTCTCCTCTCCTCTGAGAAATACATTGGCAAGCTGGGGGCTAAACTACTCTACTAAAAGTGACAACTTGCTTCTCTTCCCCATATGTCATCCAACTATGAGTTTAGTCTCATCTAAGTGACATTTTATGACGAAGGAGTGTTTGGCCTGACCTAATGATTCTCTTTTTCTCCCTTTATGAGAATGGACGAGATTTCACTTGCCAATTGTAACTCACAGGACAGAAATTCTGACCAGAGGTAGTCCAATATTGTGCAGGTCCTTTATAATCTGACAGTCACAGGAAGAGACTGCCCCAAATAAATATTTTTAACCCAAAGAAATTCATAACAACTAACACAGTGACTTTTATTTGCCTAATATGAAACAAATACCAAGGACTTCAACCATAACCATAAAACTACCATATCATTATGTAGATTGGGATTAGAGAGAAATAGTAAACCTAGTTATTACTTTTTTCCCATGAACACACCAAAGACAGGCATTTATCTAATTAACTTCTTGGGATCATTTATTCAAGGTACGCAAATAGAGTCCATTTATTCACTCCTATGGAATATGTTACTTGCAATGCAAAGTACACTTCCTGTAAAACACATTTTAGATTTACCAAGAATGGCAAAGACCTTGATTAATTTTTACTAGGAAGTTTGTATACAAATTATTTCAGTTACAGGGCTTTAGGTGTAACTAGAAGCCAAGTATTTCTAGCACTCAGGACTTGTGTTCTCTTCAGCATATTCTCTATCTCCCCTAAACATGCAAAACCCCCAAAATGCTAGAGCCAAGGCCACAAGGACAGGACTATAGCAGTGCTCTTACCTGTGTGCTTCCGGAGGTGTTCTTTAAAATGCCCGAAGTGGTCAAACTGCTTATCACAGTACTGGCATATATGTATTTTTTTGCCAGGTCTTTGCTTCTTGCTGGCACCACCTTCATCAAGGTGGTAACAGGTGAGGTGCTGTTTCAAAGCACTTTCTCGTAGGTACCTTTTATTGCATATGTCACACTTGTAACTCTCAGTAGAGTGTGTTTTCATGTGTTCCTTAAAATGGTAAAACAATTTAAACGAACGGTTACATTTCTCACAGTGGAATAAATTGTTCACGTGTGACAGCTGAAGTTCCACAATTTCAATACCTTCTACCTGTTTGCACGAGGGATCAGTTGCACTATCACCTTCTTCTTGGATATGGCATTTTCTCTCTCCCTGACGATACTTGCTAGTGATATCTGCCAAAAGAGCCAAAGCAGATTCATCTGATGTACCCGTTGTCTGGATGTACTTTATGGATTGCTCTGCAGAAGCTACTTCTTCAAGTGTTTCGATGCTGTCATCTTCTACTTCAATCGTCCCTTCAGCAATCTCAACCTCAATTTCAACAGGCTCCGATTCTGCAGATGGCAGTGTTTCTGTGATAACATTAGAGGTTTCAGCTATCTTCCTCTTTTTTGGTTTATTTTTTTCTTGTGTTTGATTTGATTCTAAGGGTGATGAATTTTCTTTGTTCCTGTAAAGCATTTGCATAAACATGGTTAAGATCCATAAGCACTGACATAACAATTCCTGCCTAATACTGAGCTTCTGCATCCAACATTCTGTAGCTGTTTCTCAAAGAAGCTGAATGACAAATGACCACATAATCTGTATGCGTGTCAGAAGGTAATTTGTCCTTAATCTATACTCCTTACAGCTGTAAAATAGCACAGTTAAAGCTACAGAGCATTTGACGTAAGGCTACTAAAGTGTTTTAAACAGCTCTGCTTGAATGATACAAAGCACTTACTAAGAAGAAAGGCCAGTTAACATAAAGACATAGGTTTACCTAAGAAACTTGTGAAATTCTGCACTTGGAAAGAAAACTTCCCTGAAGGAGGGAGTTCTTTGGCCTGCCTATTCAGAAATAAGATTCAAGTGCTTCCTACGCTATTCCTCCTGGAGTGTGTGCAATTGCTTGTAGTGCTTACAGCTTGGTAGAAAACACCACAGCTGTGACTTCACACAATGATTATTGTGTTTCAGGAAAGCACACAGCTAACAACTGAGGTAAAAATAAAAGCCACTGGGATGTGTAAAGAGCATTCTAGTTTCATTTTCTGGGCTTAAACACAACCCCCAGCTCTGTTCCCGTTCCCCCTGCATCATATACACACAACCCCCTTCCTCCAATGTGTCAGGGATAGCATGGCATCTCAAACACAGACAGAGCTGAGTGGGCCAATGCTTTCAAGTCACACCTTCAACATCATCTACAGCACTTATGTGCTGGAGGCTTTACTACGGATTATCAATTTTGAGAATGAGTGGCTATGTTCCCCTCAAATCAGACTGACAGGAGTAAGATCTGCTTTTACCTTCCTTTGCAGCCTCATGAATACTTTCACATAATCTACTCCCTATCACTTTCACATTTTCTAGTAATAGGAGAGATAAGGCTTCACCCAGTATCTGTAAGTCACGTCAGAGATGTGTTGCACCTTACTCTATTCATACACATGAAGACAGAGGAGCTAAACCTAGTTTCATCTAGCCTGGATTTCTAACGTCTAGAAGGTGACAGTTTGCACATTACTGCAAGGAGCTCCAGGATCATGTGCTAAAAGAATAATTTGCTCAGCAAAGAGGAGACTACCATCCTTGACCACATTGTGTGAAACTTTAAATGGGGATACACACATACAGCGCAACTGCACTTTAAGGAATAACATCTAGTCCAGATTATGGGATGTGCAAGCCTTTGATGCATTATATGAATAATCAGTTCTATAACCATCTCTATTCAGCTGAAGTTCCTGAAGTCTTTCAGTCAAAGCTCTGACTGAGGCACTGTATTGCAATTCTGCCCCTCTCACTGCGGAGGGGAAAACAGAGACTGACAGTGGTACGCAAGTTTGTTATTCTAACAAAAAAAAAAAAAAAACAAACAAAACAAACCCCCACAAAAAAATTTTCAAAATATACAAACAATGGAAATAACTCTAAGAATAGACTGGCTTGCATGTGTTTCCATTAAGCAAAACATTTGTTTCCATGAAACACAAAAATTACAGTGTTTACTAGTGATGCATAACCAACAAACTGTATAACATTATACAACAGTGGGAAATAATTGCAGGCGGGACAGTTTAGCTTAATGGATGGATCTGAACCCTGGTTCAACTGCTCTACTGGTGCACACTGACTCAAAGTGAAACTGATTAGAACACTCTTTTTCAGTTTCAAGTTTCTTTCAAATTGCTCAAACAGACAGCTGAACTCTGATTTCTTCCTGAATAAAAAAAAAAAAATAATCTTTTGGTGGTACCATGCTTAATCTGAATAATGTCAAAAAAGGGTGTTTGTAGGGCTGGAGGATAGGACTAGAAATGCACAACCCTCTATCTTTCCTATTAAAAAAAAATATAAATACTTATTCAGCTTTCACTTCCAATCCACAGAATAAGCACAGAATAAGTAAATACAGAAATAAAGGCTTATGCTGAAAACCAAGTTTCCAGCGTATCATATCACGGAGTGTTTTTTTAAACAAAATGTTAGCTGGCTATTAGAGGAACTTGGCGCCAATGCCACTCTCCTTGACTAATGCATCTATGGGGAGACAAAAAGGAAGCAACAGTCTCCTTAGTCTGAATGCAAAGACCTTTCAGTGGGTCTAGAACAGAAAGCAAGAATAACTGTAATGCTTGGAGCATTTATTGCCTCTCCCTCTGCCTCATGCCAGCACAACAGTGTAGCATGCAGAAGGAATGAGAACGTGAGAGCACTTGGTGAAACTGAAAGGGAAGGAAGGGGAAGAAAAACAGCGTGATAGGACTGGCACTTGTTTTTCTCAGGCTGGAGTTTGGTGATGGAGCATAGTTCCTGGTACTGCATAAAAGGTGCCACCGCAACATTTGATAAAGTATTGGTCCCGTGTAAAACTGATTATAACAGTTACATTCATTCAAGAAGTTTGAGAGGTTAATTTTATAGAATCATAGAATCGTTATGGTTGGAAGAGACCTTTAAGGTCATCAAGTCCAACCATTAACCTCGCACTGCCTTTTGCAGCAAGAAGTTTTAAGATTACTGCTTATTCTCTCAGGAAGCTGCATGAAATCAAAACACCAGCACAAGCTTGTTAATGTGGCCTGATTCCCTGAGGCACATCATCGCTGTACACCCAGCTCTCAATACGGTGTGGGCAGTCAGATAGCACAGAGGCCTGGTATTAGTTCCCACAAAGTCACAGCCCTACGATGTCTGCAACATTTACCAGACATGTCACTTGTCATAAAGTTCCAGCCCAAAGAATGTAACATTCATTTTTTAGCCTGTATAATTTTGACCCATATCTTATAGTAGAAGAGTATGTGGTCCCCACAAATTTAGGAGGTTGCAGGATAAGGAAGAGCACTGCAAAACACTGGCAGCTGACTCTTGCAAAAGGATTCTTGTAACTCCACGTTTCAGTGTTGGGAAGAAAAAGATGCTTATGTGCTTACCTGATTTCAAGTGCTTTGATCGCTTCTAACATCTGTAGATATTCAGCTGCTTTCCAAACATCATTTGCTTCTTCCTCACCTTGGACCATTAGTTTTGCTGTATAGGTGAATTCAATTAGGTGACGAAATGCCATGTTACTTACACCTGTATACAGGCAAGAAAAGCAAGTTTCTTTTAGCAATTCCTCAGTCTCATCTATCTGATGAATACTGCACACTTGCTTGCTCACCATTTTGCTCACAGTACTATAGCTGCCAGTTTCATGAAGATGACACCCTTAAAAGGCTCATGTTGGAACAAAAAGTCTACTATAGAAACACGTGAATCTGGAACTACAGAGTTATGCCACAGCAAAGATAAAAGAAAGAATAAGATAGACAAAAAGCTGTTTGAATAATAAAAAGTATAGATTTAAACACAAAAATCCTATCTCTCTCAAGAGACCTCTGAGCAGCATGTTACTACTGGGAGCTGAAATACTGCTCCAGGAATTTGCTCCCTGCCTACCAGGCAAGTATTGCTCCATGTCCATCCTGTTCTTGCATCCCAGCCAAGGCATCTGCCATTCGCCATCACTGGCGGCCTTTTCCTCTGACCAGAACGGCTGTTGTCAGGGAAAAGATTATATGTCACACTGTTAGTTCTAGAAACATACAGAGTCTGCCTGACCTCCACTAGCCATGTACTGGGGGGAAAGGAAAGAAAAAAAAAAGAAAAATAAAAGGAAAAAACAACCCACGTAACCTCACACTTTTCCTCCCAAAAGATTTAATTCAAGGCTGCAGAAGAATTTTTTTTCCACAGGTGGTAGCTGCCTCAGAACAACTCAAGAGCTGAGATCTAGAAAGCTAACTGATATGACCAAGCATGTTATATAAGGCCGTACAAAGGATGCTACATTCATTTCCAGTTTGGACACACAACTCTGAAGGTTTTTATTTACACAAATCATATTACCTTCAATCTCCACCAGGGGCTCCTGAGTGAAATCTTGGAAGAATTTGTAGAAGAACTGGCTGCAGGCAGCAAGAACAGCCTTATGAGCTTTGAAATGGTGACCTACAAAGTGAGAAAAAATTTTGGTTTAGGATAACACCTTCCTCACTCATAGTGCAGAATAAGTGCAGATGCAGAAAAGAGACCACCCAGTCTACAAATCTATTCCAGCAGCATACAGTCAATTAGTATGTCTCCTTGTAACATGGGATACTACTGCAGCTAGCCTGTCCCATCTCATGCAGACCCTTGCGGACATCACTGACCTTGCTGAAGCTCTGCAAATCAATCAGCAACTCAATCACTTACTCCAGTGTTTCTCTTTTCAGATATTCAAGTTACGGGAAATTCCTATGCAAACTTTTTCCTGTATGTCTTGGGATCAGCTCTCAGGTTTTATCCAGGTTCTCCTTGTTTTTTGTTGCTCTTACGGGCTGATGTATTTTATCACCGCTTCTGCCAGCATAAATACCCCTGCAGAACACAGGTGGTTCTGCTCTGTTCTTCCTGTTTTCCAGAAAGAGCTGTGTATTCCCCATCACTGTGTTGCCTTGTCCCTGGGCACGCATGACCATTCATAAGGCTCCATGGGACAGAGATAAGAGACGCAACATGGATTAGAACTACACAGCTGCATACAAAAACAGCTTTGAGCTCAACACATGGATTTGGTAATACCAGAGCAGGAACAAACATTCAGGATAAGTTTTGTGCAAGTGCTGTCAGTCAAACTACAGTTAATTCCTGAAGAGTAATTTTTTCTTTATTTGCTTACTTTCTTCTAATCCAGGCTCTGTGTGACTCTTTTCCTTCAAGTGAGTTCTTGCTATCCTTTTAAAGATCAGGTGGTACTCCTTTAGCTAAGTCTGTGTCCTAGTGGACACTTCCTGTCTTCCCTGAAGTCCTCATCTGTTCTAAGACATGTTTGGGATAAGAAGCAATCTGAGGTGATCTATAAGATACCACCTTTTCTAAGGAGATAATGAGCGCTTACATCTCTGTCATCCTTTTAAACTAATATTTACGTCCTTAGAGCACCTATAAAAAGAAAAGTGAGTGCTTCTACCCTATTTTAACAACATATTAAAATAGCAGCCAGATACCAGAGAAGCAAGTAAATCTTATTTCAAGTTGTAGGTTTGGGGGTTTTTGTTTTAAAACCACAATATTTGTACAAGTTCTCTGCATGCGAACAGTGAGCTCAAGTGAGGGAAAAGTATTTTAACAATGTTTTGGAAATCCTTAAACAACACGTTAAATATAGCACAGCAGTTTCAAAGTGGGCTTCTATCTTAAAATATTTAGCCCCTTGTTTGGAAAAGCAGAAGCAAAATCATTAGTCACTGCTGGAGACTCTGTTCACCCCAAGATTTTAAATGAAACTCTGCAAGCAACTCTGGTACGGAACCAAAAATTTGTTAGCAGCCCAGTCTGACAACTGACCTGTGACAAACCCAACAGCTTCCCAGCACAGTTTTCAAAATTCTCTGTATACCGACTGGTTCTCAGGCCTGTACATACCATCGACAATCAGTGTGATATCCGTAAACTGATCCTGCTCACGTTGTTCGTTCAGTCTATCCAAAATAACTTTATAGTGTTCAGGGAATTCCTGGATACATTCCATCGTTTCTTCGGCTTCCATGGCAAAAGGACTAATCTGCAAAAGACGTGGTATGAGAGTAAAAATACTGTGCCTCTCAGTAAATACTTAGTATGCAAACATGAACTAACTAGCACTTTTCAGGGACTATAAAACCAACTGAAACACTAACTGTCTTGGTAACAGGTTTACCTGATTTTAGCTGACAGGTAGGAAATGGTAGGGTTAAGTATATAGAATATTGCCTTATTTATATACACCAAAAAACAGTCTAAGTGAGTAAGTGTACCTCTTTATTCTAGAGATTCAGCAAGGATACACCTCCCTCAAAGCAACTACTGCAGGGATGTAACATCTCCACAGCCAACTATTCAACACCACCACAGCAGCACAATGTCAGAATCTTATAAGGTTATTTCTCACAATTCTACCAATCCACTTGGTGGAAGAACAGTTCTTAAAATGTTCATACTTAAGTCACATTTTGCACCTGGTGAACACAGGATGTTTACTTCCTTTAAATAAAGATGTAACAAAGCAGCACTTTTCAGCTTCTGAGTACCTACGAGTTCCAGGGATTTAATGTGCTGTCACACTCAAGAGCAAAGAGCATCTTATTCACCCAACCTTCTTGCACTTCTCCCCCTGCAAGGTGAAATATTCTTTGCCAGCCTTTTGAGAGAAACACACATGCTCGCAATCTGATGGCCCTTCCTCCCTTACTTATACAACAAAGATAGTCGGGCAGGAATTGCAGAGGTTCTCAAACCTGAAGAGGTTTAGCAGAACTCTGTGCCTGTGAACAAGATGCAGATGTTAGTCTGCTGCTTATGCAAAAGAACCTCTGGGAAGTGTCCAAGTGCTTCAATGAATGCATTTCACAAATTAACTCCAGGCAAAGTAACTTCAGATCTGTGAAGCAGCACTCATCCTCAACTCCCACATTCACATGGCTCACTGAGAATGCCACGGAAAAAGCAAAGACATTTCAAAGTCACTTTAGCACAGAAACATTGTTTCTTTTCACAGTCTAACTCACTTTGAAGAACATGTGGTTTATGAATGAGTCATAAAGGAATTTGAGACATACCCTTCCCTGTATTGTTGTTACACTTAGTATGGACAAAAGGAAGAAAGTCAGGAGAGTGACTAGTATCAAACCAAACATTGAACATAGAGATGGCAATTTCTAGTGTCGCAAAGAAGCAGTTTTCTTCAGGGTGCTGAAGAAGCTGGAGAGCAGGTGCTCCCTGACTTCTGCTGCAGATTCTTTTTGTGTGTGACTGGAACTGGGAAGTCCTGAGTGCAAAACTGTTCTTTACATGTACTAACCACGTCTGAGCTGATGCCACCATGCTTGCTAACTCCCCTGTGTGGCTGTGTAAATTCTACCTCACTTGTAATAAATATGGGTGTATGGGGTTCGACAGAAGTAGAGAGAATTACACAATTATGATAAAGGCAAAGCTATTTTCTTATGACTAACAGACATCAAGTAAAAGAAATTGTGGAATTCCTGTTTTCACCACAAAAACCACTTTCTTGCATCTGTCATGATTTCAGTTGGCATTGAGTTAAAATTTTTACTAATAGCTGGTATAGTTTTGGACGTGAGATGAGAAATACTTTTGGTAGCACACTGGTGGTTTTGGTTGTTGCTAAGTTCTCAAGGCCTTTTCTGCTCCTCACAGCACCCCAACAGCGAGCAGGCTGGGAGGGCACAAGAAGTTGGGAGGGGACACAGCCGGGACAGCTGACCCCAACTGACCAGAGGGATATTCCATACCATATGACATCATGCTCAGTATATAACGCTGGAGGAAGAAGGAGAAAGGGAAAGACATTCTGACTTATGGCGTTTGTCTTCCCAAGTGACCATTACGTGATGGAGCCCTGCTTTCCTAGAGATGGCTGAACACCTGCCTGCCAATGGGAAGTGGTGAATGAATTCCTTATGTTGCTTTGCTTGTGTGCAACAGCTGTTTCTTTACTTATTAAACTGCCTTTATCTCAACTCATGAGTTCTCTCACTTTTACTCTTCTGATTCTCTCCTGCATCCCAAACTGGACGAGTGAGCGAGCAGCTGCGTGGTCCTGGTTGCCGGCTGGAGTTAAACCACAACAGCATCTCAGAAAAACTGGCCCATTATGAAGTCATTTTTCCAATAGCATGAAAAAAGAAGAGCAGAAGTAACGACTGCTCTTCTATGGAAGTCTAGGTCTACCTGCTACCACTGCTTTGCCAAGCAGACGCTGAAATATCTATCAGGGTCTTAAAGGGGACAGAGGAGACCAGCCTGTCAGGGGAAGGTGAGGTGGACAGGAGCGGATGCTACTGCTGCCTTCACTTCACCTCATCTGTAATGATGGGTCTAAGACAGATGACCAACTGCTCCTGCCTTTCTTCTGTCATCTGGTATTCCATGTAAAGTCTCACATGGGAAGCTATCAGCCATTAACTTCACTGCTTAATTCTTCTTGACAATTTCTGACACATCATAAAAGGACAGATGACTTGCTCTTAAAAGCATAGTTTCTTAAAAGTTGAATAAAATTTTGACCTCCAACTCTCACGATTTCCACCTACCCAAATGAAATTTACTTCCAAACTGGATACTTGTAGTGGTATCTTACCAAAAACACCCTCAAAATAATACAGTAACCTCCATGCTACCAAATCTAAGAAACTAAACAAAAACAAAAAAGAAAAAAAGAAAAAACCATACCACTTATGATAGCTAGTTTACTGTTGTGAATTAACACAGAACTAGTAAAAAGTATGAATTTATTGCATATTTAAACGCAGTTGCAGCATTCATAGAGTATTCTCACTTTAAAAAAACTCAGTGATATTGCAGAAAAAAGCCCAACAGAACAGCATATATTCAGTAAGAGCATGACTACTCTGAAGGAAGAAGTGAAAGGTAATGGCTGAGAAAACCAAGAAGCCAAGGAAGGCAGCCAGAAGTGATCCAAGTCACCACTTGTGAGTAAGCTCACAGATGAGTGATGGTAACTGGACTACTTCAGTTGTTTATTGTGATTTTCTTGGAAGTTGTAGTCAACTACCAATTCAGCCTTATCAGATGGTAACAACGGATACATCTCGTATGACAGAATCATGGAGTCGTCCAGGTTGGAAAGGACCTTTAAGGCCATCGAGCCCAAGACAGGCGTGTGATTTGCAGATCTGTTTTTATACCTCTCCCTCAATGAAGCCATCTTATTATTACTACCCTTCTGGACAACGGCAGGGACTCCTCGCACTGTAGGCACCAGGCATGTGTTTTCCTTGCGCACACAGGAAGGTGGGCAGGGAGCGTGGTGTCACAGCAATTCCCGGAGGAACAGCCCCAGCACTGGCCAAAACACCGCCACCTCGCTGTGGCCATCTCAGGAACGGGGACTCTGAGGCGGGTCTGGCGGTCAATAGCAATGGTTGCTCCCAGGTGACAATGACGTGAGAACTTCTTGTCCCCTTTCCAGTGCGTTTTCCCCTGAAAGCAGCAGCCGCGTGGCAATGACGCCCGCCAGCCCCGCGCTCCCCTCGGCCACGGACAAGGCCTCGCTGCCGCCGCGGCGGAGGCGGCCCAGCAGCAGCACGGGGATGGCGGGGCCGGGGCCGGGGTCAGCTCTCGCCCCCCACAGCCGAGCCGAACTCCGCCGACCGCGCGCACACCTCCCCTGGGCTTCAGCCCTGGCGCCCCGGTGGCCAGCCCCAGCCTCCCGCATCCCCAGCCGCGGCCCCATTGGCGGGCACTAGTGGCAGTCAGCGCCACTCCCACCAATCGCAAACAGGCGGCAGAGCCCGCCCCGCGCGGAGGAGCCAATCAGCGCCCGCCGAGTCCCGGGAGCGGGAGAAGGCGGAAGGCCTAGCTGGCGCCGAGTGCCCGCCGGGCACG
>VWZL01005911.1:199483-235021 GCA_013396915.1 Stercorarius parasiticus | reverse complement strand
GGGCGGGCGGGCAGGATTCCTTGCAGGAATCTTGCAGGATTCTCCCCAGCTCCGCTGGCTGAACCAGGCCCCCTCCGTCACACAGCCAGTCTTCCCTGCTGGGCCTGCGGGGATTTAATTTAATTTAAATCGAGCGGTACTTGAAATAAGTATGATGAAGTGGTGTCGGAAGCTGCCCTGGCATGTGGCCCCGCAAGGCTGCCGTTCCCTTCCATGGTGCCCAGCTCGGCCCCTCCAGCGCCAAGGCCCCCCGGCTGAAGAAGAAAACGGCCGAGCAGCACCTCACAGCTCTGACCGAGCTCATGGGGTATTTGGCCGAGGTGCCTTAGGAACAGACAAGTCCTGTCCGAGCGCTGGCAACACAAAACTTCCCATTCTCTTCTAGACCAGAGTCTTCAGGGGTATCACAAGTCAGCCAGGCTTCCTGTGGTGTCACCAGATGAAAAAGTATTCATCCAAATAAACCAGTACAATAATTTAACTTGTCAAAAGAGACACAATGATCATTCCTTTGGCAGCCCCTGTGTCCATCACGACAGCAGAAGAGCTGCCACATGCAATGCCTGTATGTTCTGGGGAGCTTGGTGACATAACTCCTGTGAATGGACTTGTTTATGAACGCTGTCACTTTTCCCTGGTGCCAGATCTACACGATTACTTTTGCCATGTTCATCCTCCACTGAAAGGATAAATGCCTACAAATTTAAGGCAGCCGTTCAGCACAGAAATCCTGTAACATCAGAACATAAATAATAGATATTCAGTCAAGTTCAAATTAATTTTTATATACTCTTTAATACATAAACTCCTAAGATTCCTCACAGTGTTTTATAATACAGTAATACAAGAAAGTTGTATCAATGCTGATGGTTTGTAATGTAATATAAAAAAGTTTGAAGTCACATTTATGTCCCCTTTATTTCCTTGCTTAATGGCCTTGCTAATGTGATGATACTACTGTTCTTGTTAGTAGGTCTGCTCAGACAATTGCTTTCAATCTAGGAGTTGTTGGCCACACCCATTCGTGTTTTCTGGTACACGGCAGTACTTTAGGAATGTTGTTGACTCCTGCATTTAAAAAATACAAAGGTTCCTTTAAAACCATTATAGAACTAATTTTTAGGTGAAGAACTTTATCCTCAATTGCTTGTGGTTCAAGTTGAAATATTGCTAAAGTTACTGCTATAGGACCAAAATAGAACACAAGAACTAAGTATTTCCATTACAGCACCTTCTACCTATGCAGACAAGGTTTCCTTGTTTTTCATTATTTATATTTTTTTCTGATAATTTGCTTTTTTTCCTATGGTGTTTTCCATAGTGTTTCTTTCTTTAGTTTTCTTTCCTATGGGTGCACACTTCTAATTGTACTGGCAGGTTAGATGTGACCTTTTAAATGAATGGCTCATAATTTGTCCTAATAGCTTTTCAAATATAAAATTAGACTGATCGAGCTGTAACTTTTCAGGTTCCCCTTTTCCTGTCTTCGAGATGGGTGTGGTGTTTCCCAGCACTACCTTTAGGATTTCTGAGAGTTATGTTACAAAACAATACAATTTAGTTGTGAGTCTCAAAGTAGCCTGGTTTATAGTGCATTTTATTTACACGAGGAAAAAAATGTTAGGCAAACATCCAAATTATCCGTTATTTCTGGTTCAACCCGTATTAGCCATTTGTATGGCTAAAAATTCCCTATGGTTTTTTTCCTTTTCCAGAATCTCTGGAGAAATCTGTACTCATTAAGATAACCCTATAAGCCTTCTGGACACAACATTCAGCTGAGTTTGGGACTAATACCAAAGCGTCGATGTCCTCTTCCAGTCCTGGGCTTCTCATGTCAGCGTTAAAGAAGGCGGAGAACACCCAGCCAGCCTGAGTGTTGGTAACGTCTCCCAGGGAGAGCTGTGAAGTAGCAAACAGACAAAAATGAATACTGAACTAAGCGTAGAAAACTGTGAATCATACATTTCCCTTCTTTAATAAAGAAACCCCCTCTTGTCTGAAGAAATGAAGGCATTAATAAACTGCAGATGTGAAACCAAGAATTCAGAAGGCATGCTTATCTGCAGGATTGAGTAGATGATAACTATTTTCCAAAAGTGGGTAATTCAGATTACAGATGAAGGCCAGAAGGCGCCATTAGTTTATCTCACGCAAGGCTGTTCACCTTGTAGCCTGTGACCTACACCCGGCTTGCTGGAGAGTTCTGACTGTCTCCCCAGTAGTGTTGAAAGCTGCCTGGTGCACTCCTCGCACACCCAGATCCCCCACCACAGTGTCCCACACCAGGACCAAATGATTCACCCAGGGAGGCGCGGGAATTCAGAGAGCTACAACATGGCCTTTTCTGGTCTCTTCAGTTAAAACAAATCTTATGAAATCACCTGCTCGTTCCTGTAGTGATATCAATCATTTGCAAGAAATCTCTCTTATCAGACGACTCAGCACGTCTCCATTGCACAACGGCTTGTTCTGTGCATGAAAGGGCTTTACTGTCATGCCTAGAGCAAGCCAGATGTGTGCTCTTACGCAAGAGAAAAACATTTCTGCAGAGCCCCTTTCATAGGTATGCCCAGTGGAACAATGTCAGTGACCGTTTATAATGTTTTAAAGGAAAATAAATATGGGGTTTGCCGCTGACAGAGAGCTGTTCTGGTAATCCTCCTCATTACTATTTCAAGAGGGAAGGGAAAATATAAGGAATTAATGAAAGTCAAAACAATAGCAGTAATTGTAAAATGCAATGCTTGAAAACTGTAACGTGCTGAATTGTGAACTGATGTTAAAAATCCTTAAACCTTACATCTGTGACACAAAGATGTCAGCTTGTTCCTTGGTTATCTTTATATTTTCAGAGGAAATGCACAGCTAGGACAGGATTTCCGTTTATATCTACTCTGTATTATCTGAACAAGGTCTGCAACAAATCTGATCTCCTGTGTGCAAGTTTCGTATTTTTGTGACCCCACAAAGATCAGCTGACTAGTGAAATCAGGGATATCAGTGTCTGGTGAACACTGCAGGAGAGGGTGGTTGAATTCTAGCATTCTTATCCAAATATTTTCCTTTATCTTGTTTTAAATATCTGGAAGAAGCAGCAAGTCTAAGAACCTATTTTCTATCTGTTTCATAAAACATAGTGATTTGGATTCTGCAGAATTATAAGAAGCATGCCTAAAAGAATTGTATAATGGCTTAGTGCTTAAATAACAGTAGCTATAAAGTACTTTGCTATTTTTTACTTTTATTCCAGAATATAGAATCATAGAATTCTAGAATCATAGGTTGGTTTGGAAAGGTCCTTTAAAGATCATTTACTCCAGCTCCCAGTATAAATTCAGCAGGCCTTGACTGGGTCAGTACTTCTCTGGGAAACCTCTTAAGGAAAACCTTAGTTTTATAGTTAATTAACTGAGTTATCTTAGTTAAGATAACTATATACCATGCCATTTTTGTATGGGTATGCATTGTGCATTATGTGTAGAAATAACATACATACACATTGTTTATAAAGATTTTGTATATGTAGATATTACCTCTTCCAGAGGTAACCCAGATTTTCAGAAGCAAATTTTCTGTAACCTGATTTGCAAAATGTTTTTGTTTTGTGGGTTTTTTTATAAGCAACAGTGAACATAGTGCATTAGGGCATGAAATGTGGTGATTTTTCTAGCTGTCTTTAATAATCCATGGAGATCTACAGAGTCTTGAAAGGATTAAAGCTAAACTGGCAGAAAAGGTTTTGACCTAGTCCACTATCAGTGCTGCAGTTCCATGTATTATACACACAGAAACATGAACACATAATTTTAGATTACTCTATCAGGCCATGTAATCTTCCTAGAAAACTGTGAACCTATGGACCATATTATTGCTGGGAGAAATTACATCTGAGTGATACATTCATAAAATGTTCAGTATAGATGAAAGTTTACTTCAGAACCTGGAGACAATCAGGTGAATGTTTCACGTGCAATCAAGATAATATTAAAAGCAATACAAAGTTGGAAAGATGGGCAACCTAGAAATAATTCTCCCCAGTACCTAAGGGAAGATTGTTGTCCTTTGTCGTAGTTGTTTAACCCCAGCTGGCAACTAGAACCACGCAGCTGCTCGCTCACTCCCTTGAGCTGGGATGGGGGAGAGAATCAAAGAGTAAAAGTGAGAAAAAACTCGTGGGTTGAGATAAAGACAGTTGAATAAGTAAAGCAAAAGCTCTGCACGCAAGCAAAGCAAACCAAGGAATTAATTTGCTGCATCTCCAGGAAAGCAGGGCTCCATGACACCTAACGGTTACTTGGGAAGACAAGTGCCTTAAGTGAGAATGTCCCCCCCTTCCTTCTTCTTCCCCCAGCATTATATACTGAGCATGATGTCATATGGCATGGAATATCCCTCTGGTCAGTTGGGGTCAGCTGTCCCGGCTGTGTCCCCTCCCAACTTCTTGTGCCCTCCCAGCCTGCTTGCTGTTGGGGTGCTGTGAGGAGCAAAAAAGGCCTTGAGAACTTAGCAACAACCAAAAACACCAGCATGCTACCAACACCATTCTCATCCCAAATCCAAATCACAGCACTACACCAGCTGTTAGCAAGAAAGTCCAACCCCATCCCAGCCAAAACCATGACATCCCGCAAGAACTTTTTTCTTTCTGGCACAGCCTTCCATCCATCAAGGGCATTCTTCCATTCACCCGTGCAAGGCCATGTATGCCATGTGGCATACTGACTGCAACTGTGCCGATTGTTAACAGCAACTGAACTACTCCCTTTGCAGGCACGGGCGCAGCAGCTACCAAAGCACACATGCTACTGAAAGAGCACCCGTCCGCTTTCTGTTCTGTCCTGTAAGTCCTTGAGACCAGCCTCGTGAACAATCCACACTGTAAACCCCAAACAGTGCCCGAGCTGCTGACTGCACGATTTGCCTGAACAGTGGAGAATGAAGTCCTACATTTGGCTTCAGGACAACTACATATCTGGAATCCTGCACAATCCTTTAGTTATATATTTTGTAACTTACCTTGGACATGTGTCTGTGTTAAAGACCCAACAAAAAATTTATCATTAACTTAAAACATTTACAAGCAAGACATCATGAAGTCTTTGCAAAATGGGAAATATAATTAAAAAGCACTTGTTGTTAATTATTACTGTTATTGCAGTCATGGAATCACTTATGCATTTAGTTTTCTGCTCTGTCACTCCTGAATGCCAGCTAGCTGTGTTGGAGAGAATGTTCTGAAGCTTTATTGCCATGGTTTTTAAAGTGCTACAAGTTTTTTTTCACTTCACATCCATATTTTGTTTCCTCTTCTTGAGCTCTTGCAGGAAATTTGGCAATGACCTTGATGCAGGATCAGCACAAATCCCTACTTTGTTTTTCTTCTTGTTTTCTCTTTTTGCTGTCAAGAAAAAGTTCGGAGAAATTCAGCTTGCAGTTTAGAGGTCTGGATAAAACGCTGATGGTCAAAGACAAGTGTGGGAGCTGCTCAGCTGTTCCACCATGAGACACTGACCCTGGGCTCTACTGTGGACACCACCACATCCTTAAATACAATTCTTAAGACTGTTATATGCCTGATATGTAAATAATAACTAGTAAATAATACAAGGCATACCTGAGTAATATTTTGCACGTGTCTTCCTGCCAAGAGACAGACATTAAAAATGAAAATAGAGGTCAACTAGAGATGACTTACCAAAGTAAAATGCCAACTTGGGCCTCACCTCTCCCGTAGTTCTACAAAAGTCTTTGCAAATGAGCAGCCTTGCAGACCTCTATTGACTGGAGAGATGTTGAGACATACTGTGATGACAATTTCTTGTCAGGACCAGGACTCACTCACTTTTCAAGTTCCACAAGTTGAGCCAATGCTTTATAACAGGATGAGGAGACTCAAAAGTGGGTATTGCTGTTATTGCCTGTAATTAGAGAACATGATATGAAGCCTGTTCAGTGTGAATTGTCAAACGAGCCTAGAGGTCCATCCAAACGCATGTGAACATATGAAATAATGGCAGTTTCATAGGAGCAACCAATAGTGGCTCCTTGAATTTTGCAGGGCAGATTTTTTCTTGTCTTTGCTGTTTGCAGTGATGTGGAGTAGTGTGATGGCTTGTGCAGGTGACCTCCAAAGGTGTCCTCAGACAAAATGTCATCATATCTTCTCTACTCTCACTTCTTTTTCTTTCAAACACTGAGTGAGTTCCTGTGTTGCATTCTGCACTCTTTATTCCGGAATGCTACAATAGTTCTACTACTCTGATTTGACTTTTGCCTCAACTAGCCAAAACGTAGGAGGCCAAATCTGTAGCAAAAATAGGAAAACTGTCAAGGTAGGTCTAATATGTTTGTCAGATATAATGGTCTGCTATCCTTGCTGGCCCATTGTCAACCTAATACAGAAATAATATTCTGTACTCAAAATCTTACTTTGCCTTCATTGTTACCTTCAAGAACTGCACTTGTGGAAATAAAATGCAGGACTGTAATATCAGAAGATTGGGGTCTTCCGTTATACGTATTTCATCCAAAACACACAAAAAGAAATGTATGTTAATAATTATAATTTTCAGCAAAAATGTGAACTCTTCAGGAGAATAGGAAATACTTGGAGGTAGTAATGGTCTGTCTCTTTTTTTTTCACCATTTAGTATGAATTTATGATAACTACATTATATACTGTAGTATTGAAGCTGTTCCAGTATATTAAATCAGTAAGCATTTAGCACTTCCAGAAGGTGTGCAGTTATCCAGCTGACTATAGGCATTCCCATTGCATTCTGAGTGTGGGTTGCAGATACCAAGTAGCTATATATCTATAACTGGTACTGCAGCTAATCAACGTTTGACAAAGTACTGTCTGCTGAAGGCACAACCTGTAAACCAGCATAGCTTTGTTAACAGAAATCAAGTCCAGGCAGGGGCTGAATGCTAGTCACTATTGCTAACCCTAAATAATGGCACTGACAGCAATGGGAAAGGTGTTACAGTAACATAGCTGCTGTGAGTCCTCCTTGCATATCAAATGATGTTTCCTGGTATAAATCAGGTAAAGATCTGACTCTTCCAGTCTTCTATCAGCATTCAAAGAGCAGGAGTCAGGCAGTCTGTCCAGGGTTTGATTGTTGCAAGCGTATGTATAAGCACTGCTCTCCCTCTGCTTCTACACAGAACACATTTAGTAAACAGTTCAGTTCTTCCACCAGTCCTCAGAAGGCCAGTATTGCTTTACAATATTTATCTACAGAGACCACACCACTTACATTTTGAGTTCATTATGGTATGAGGAGGCCCTTTTTTTTGTGAAAATAGTTTTAACTCATGGTGTAAATGGCTATCAATCTCAGCTTCCTGTGTGCTGCAGCAGCAAAGCATATTTTGTTAACTGAAAACTTTCACTTAGACCAATCTACTTTTGTATTTCACCTGCAGATTGTTTCAGCAGTTCACAACAATCTGCTACTTAGAGTGCTTTGACGCTGAAACGGCAGCTGCTTTTGAATTTCCGAGATGGACAGAACAGTAAAAGATGGTTGATTTGGCCAGTTATACCTTCGTTACTGGTGTTGGTGGCACATTCACATACTCTTGCCCTAAGAAGGGCACACAGGATTTTTTTCACAGTTCAGCGTTCCAGGACTATGCTGTCTGAAAAGAAGTATCATCGACAATCAACCTTTAATATCATGTATTCAGAGCCATGGGTATTTTAGTTTGTCAGACTCCATTTCATGTAAAACAATCTCCATCTTGCTCAGCTGTCTGACCTGTCCCTAAGCTCTCATAACATCTCCTGCAGACCACGATGACAGTACAGCATCCACTGCTGCACTCTCAGGAAAATAAAGCAACGGAGAGCCACAAAAGGAAATTTAACCAAGAATATGTCATCCATTTTTTAATCACAATTCAACAGTTCTTGATATAGAACTTCATAGAGATCCCTTTTATTCGTTAGCTGGACCCAGTTTTCACTTCAGTTTTCACGTATTTTACAGCAGATAAGCAAAGAACAGACTTGAATTGCCTGTTAGGTTCACTGTACAGTGTCACTGAATCCCATCTACTGTGCTGTCATAATTTCCATTCCCTGGCTAGGGTTCAGTCCAGTGAACTATGCTTGGGTGACCAGTTATAAATCATTAACAAGAACTTGCTGGTGTTTCTGGTGAGAAGCCTTTAAAGTCACCTGGAATGAACTGCTGTGGATTTAGCTGATGAATCATTTTCCTTCGTATCTCCTAAGGAGAGTTATTGGGTATAAAGACTAATGGCAATTGTATGCATTGCTGATGATAATTCTGAAGGTATGATTACCGTTACACCCTCCTGAAGACCTGATCTGTTAATGTACAGAGAACTGTCTGAACACAGAAAAATCAAGGGTTTTGTTTATGTTTCTTTGCATTCATTGGTCTAGATCCTTAATCACTTTAGTTGTGCATTGACTCAGTGCACCATGCTGGAAAGCCTAAAGCTGCCTGTTGAATTCCTAGTGCAACTGCATCGTTCCTGTAGAAGGGGGGATCACTGATCCCCGTGTGGGATATGAGATCCATATAGGAGATCTGTACAGATACCCTGCTTTGGGCATTGCATGATTACATTTGCTTCTTCCTGATTTACCATCCCCAACACCAGGAGCCTGAGCAGAGCACACCAAACTGCGGGATTTTCACTTTGCTTCTGTAGATCACAGGACTGGCAAGTATTACTAAATACACTGAAAAATACAAAAATACAAAAGATGCCGTACAGCTGTGATCTTCTTAACCACCTCTTGGGTATGATCAAGTAATTTGTCCTTCCTTCAAATGATAAGAGGGCCACTGGTTTTAGGGCGACTGAGGTGACATGGGGAACTTGCCGGCTGATAGAATTATTGCAGGATAAATGCAGAAACTGAACAGCACCAATAAGGAACTCAGAATACATGTAGGCATTCAGCAACTAGGGACAGTTTGCATTTGTAATCTGTGCAATGATTATGATTTAGGACATGTCTGGTAAAAAAAGATTTTCCTTGCTAATTACAGTGTGCTACAGATAGGTTCAAGTAGAGAAAGATACTTCATTATTATAATGGAATTTCCAAACAGAAAACCAATACTAGATCAGAGCTCCTTTAAGTCTCATTTTGTTTTCAAGTATACAATTGCATGCATCAGCTATTCCTTTGTTCCCTGAAACAATCTCCAGGCCTAAATCAGAGGATGTTAGCTTTTGTTGCTTCCTTTGAGTTCTGAGAAGTATGCGTTTAGTTATCTTACGCTGCTCTGGATCTCACATGAGAGGAGCACGAGACCAATATTTCACCACTACCCTTCTTTCTGGAGTGACTTTAGCTAACGAACTTCTGGTCCTAATTATTTTGTTGAATTTTACTCTACTTTAATGTCTCTTCTTTGCCTTCACTTCAGTTACCCTTTATTGACAGCATTTAACCAAGAGTTTAAGGCCTCATAAACAAATGGAAATTTGTTTATGTAAGCATTAAGTAAGCCTCAACAGCCTGTTTTTGTTGCAATTTATTCTACTATAGAGTATGAGTAACCCCAGGGAGCTGACACAGTTACACTGTTATAAAATGAGAAGATGTGAGAAGAATGATCTGCCAGTGGACTTTGAATTCCCTGTTTGTGACATCCTTCAGTCACAAGAGCAAAACAGACACTGAAGTCCCAAGGTCTCATGATAGAATTCGTGCTGGATCCATGTTCCGCCTCCATCCTCTCATTATTTGCACGTCTTGCAAATCACTACAGCACACCTAACCAGAATACAACTACTGACAGCCTCATAATTCCATGTCCATTTGAGATTTTTTTAAAGAAATGTATAGGCTACCAACCTCCATAACAGAAATAAAACATCAGTTAATTTCCAAAGACACTGGTATTTCTGTGCTGTGGTGCTTGGAAAAGTTTGAAACATGTCAAAAAAGGGAATAGTTTATGTTCAATAAGAAGGGAAGGGGGCTGTTATCGCTACCAGGACCATAATTCCCCACAAGTAAAACAGAAAGTGAGTAGAAGCAGGATGATAATTATAAAAATTATTGTTTGAAATGGAAGACGTGTCCAAATTAGAGTTCACAACTGCCTCCTGCAGTGAGATTGGAACATGCTCAACAGCTAAGAAAATACTTGCAGTGGAAAGCAAAATTAGGATTTAAGACAATTATTTCTTCAGAAGCTATGGACAAAGGGCTACAGGAGCCTACAAATTCAAGGGGGATTAATATAAAAAATGGAATAGTCAAACTCTTAGACTGTAAATTTAACATTTATTCTACTGTTTGTAACAAAAATGTGGAAGTGCATTTATTTCCACTCAGAAAGAGTAATGCTTCAGAGTGAAGTTTAAACATATTTAGGGTTATATGTTTCTAAAATGACTGAATTACGTCTACCTAAACCCACAGGCAACATTATAATATTCCCTACTCCTCACTTTAGACAGAGGAGCCTTTTTCCTCAATAAATTTTGAGGCAGGACAATGATGTCAGGTAAGGTAGATGTTACACAGCAAGATACCTGGTGTTTATCACTATGAATGTAGTTAAGCTCTCCTTAATATTACAAAGGTTATAATAAACATAATGAATATAATAATAAATAATACAATAAATAGTATTTATTGGCACAGGGACAATTGCTAACAACAGCTGCTTCTCATCTCTCTCTAAGGGAAGCGAGGGTCTGCAGGTGTTTCCCCATACTATATGGGAGGAAATACTAACTTTTCAGTAGTGACGACTGTACAATTCCATCCTCAATGTGCTTTCCATAGCAAGGTAGCTGTTTTACAAGTTAGCTGCTTCAGCTCGGTTTACTCTTTCTGGACCTTTTATTCTCCAGTACTTGTGAACTGCCTCGTCTCAGCAGCACCCAGTGGTATTGCGCATCACATACAGGCTCGGTGCTTGTTAATCAAGCCTGGTGCACACCACTTGCTACAAAGCTGAAAAAGAAATGGGAATGGAATATTGGTTTTTATTTGATAGTATTTCCACCTGCGTTGCAATAATTGGCAAGAGACTAACTGTCAGTCACTACTGAGCTGTGTATTATTCCTACTAATAGATCTGTACCTGCTTCATTTCTTTGTGTCTGCCTCAGTGCTCATCTAGGAATTGACAGACATGATGCATACCAAATACTTTCTGCCAACCTTGCAGAGCTTTATTAGCGCTGGAAAATCAACACTCTATCCTGAGGCAGGAGGCCCAACAAATAATCTATTTTTTGGACATCATCACAGTTATGAGGGCTTGGTCCCAACCCGGCAAAGAATACAAGGATGTGTTTCCGTAACAATACGAGGAATGTGAGCACATTCCACCTTGTAAGAAAGATCTTTGCCCTTCTTTCCACTGACTTGAGCACAGGGCTTCTACAGAATAAGCTCCAAGGCTGGCAGTTCCATTTCTCACACCCAACCAGAAGCTCACCTATGCGGGAGACAGGCCATAGAACTAACCAATATAAATCTCGCCACCTTAAACTCTGAGGGCAGACCAAGTTTTTAGGCAGTTATTTCTCTATAAACACATGTAGCATGTACAAGGAAATTAACCTCATGCAAACTGCAGTGAAAACATGCTGTTTAAGAACAATTCTCTCACTAAGGAAAGAGAGTAAGGAAACAGTCTAACCTGAATGTCCACAGGTCCCTCAGTGATGGTGTTAAGGAAACAGAGTAATACAGAGAGTTTGGTGGCTTTTGCCAGTTGTTGGAACTTCATGGATTTCATGTAGATGCATTGATTTAAATGGCTGAAGGTCTGGGCTCTAACCTTACGAAGTTGATAAACTGGCAGCTTCTACAGAAATAAGTTTTAAAGCCGTGTGATGTAATCAAGAGCAGCTGGGCAAAAGCAGCGCTGTACTGCACATGCCCTCAGACAGGGTACACCATTCTCTAAGGCAAATATCAGATAAAGCGTATGAGACAAAAACCTGCTAGCTCAGCATTTTTATAAATAGAGGAGTACCTTCCCCCTCTCACTGTGGTTACCACTGTGTTCAGAAAATAATGACTCTTCAGCCCACCCCCTCCTCTGACTGTACCACTGTCTCCAGCTGACTGGGGTGACTGACGAACTGCATAACCTGGTATTCAAAGTCATTATATTAAAAATACCTTGCCATTCTGCACGTTTAAACGGTTTCGACTCGGAATTAGTTAATGGAGAAAAATTTTGGCTACTTTTGCTAACGGGGTTTGCTTTGCTTGCAAGGTCGTTTAGAATAAGCTCCCTGAACTTTGAACCGTATCTGCAAAGTGAGATAAACAAGAGCTGTATAAATACCACAGCCCTTTTCCCCACACTGCTTTCTGCTGCAGCGGAGCAAAGCAGAGGAGTGGGGGGGGGAGGAAAGGGTAAGTGTGCTGGTTTTGCTGTGAAAGAGCTTCATGACTTAAGGTTTGGCAGAGCGTCCGTGTATTTCTTTGGCTGAAAAGGCTGACTGTGGAAATTTCCGTTGGGAAGCCAACGAGAAAGTTGAAATGTGAAGAGAAGTGTAATTCAGAACACAGCTCTCGCCTCGTTCACCGGGCAAGACAGCTGTTGCTGGGCGCTGTGTGTCAGGGCTGCAGGCGGCTGTGAAGGCGTAGCGGGATCTCAAGATGTCATAGGAGTTTTGTGTGTTTATAATGGATATAAAAGCGGGCAGCTTTCCAGATGTCTGGAAAGAGGAAAAGAAATGGCCCTGTTGATACCGATTGTGCCACAGTTTAATCTCCAAAGTACTGCGTCTAAAATGCTTTTGGTAGAACTGCAGGAAGATGGATTTCGCAAATGATGTTGGCTTTGCAGCAGCTGGCTCTAGTTTTAAAAGATCAGTTATTAAAACGCTTTATTTTTTTTACAATATGACAGGATCGATGAGATGCGTGCTATTCATCAGAATTTAGTGTTTCCAAAACATTCTGTGTTTACTGTCAGACTTTGATGGGAGGGGTGAAAGTATACAATTTCATAACCTAGGACGTGTCGGGGAGCAGTTTTATAGTATTATGTATTTCTTCATACTGAGTGTTTTCTGAACATATTAAGCCAATATTATTATGTTAATGGATGCAAAGGTCAAGATAATTATGGAATTTCTAATATGCTTTGATTTTCATAGACATTAAATGGACTGAGTGTGGGATTTTGTAAGATCTGAGGAATCCTGAAACTCAGTTTTCATTTCCTGTTTTTGCAAAACTGTTTATAATGCCTGAATTCTTAAGAGATTTTTTTAATCGGATCCAAATACTACGGACTGACTTGTAAAAATCTTTAAGTCTTTTATTAAATTTCTGCCGGATTCTGTAATATAATATAAAATAAATAAAAAAACCCAACTGTGTACCAAAATACACTGTTGGTGCAAGTACTTTTAAGTCAGTGGAATTACGCTGGAATCTGGAGTGAACTGCTCTAGATTCTTACTGGTGTAAACTGGCTCAGCACAACTGATTTCAAAACACAAGAAACGAGGCCACTTTAAAATCACTGAAGTGTTAAAAACAGTCAAGAAGAAATTACAAAGAGGAAGGAACAACGTGTTCTGATTAGTAGCACTAAAAGAAAATCCAGTTACTCTGAATGCTTACTTTTCAGCTGTTTAGATGCAACAAAAAAATACTGCCTATTTTTTATAGGGGAACTCCACTGCAAGATGAAAGAAATACGATCAAGCAGAAGCAAAGTAGCTCAAATTTACTTTTACTTTTTTTTTTTTTTTTTTAAACTGAGTGGAGCCAATATCCTGCTGGGTTTTGTTATGGGAATTTCAGAGTCCGAAGTTTGTTCGGGTGTTGATCTCATTTTGTTTATTTTCTCTCTTTTCAGATAAAGCCCAGCCATGTGGGCAGGGCTGGGGCTCCTTCTGGCTCTCTGTCTCCTCCCAGGAGGAGGGACAGAGATCCAGAACTGCAAGGAGCCCCCAGAATGGAGTATTGGGGAGGAAAACCCGATGCTGAACTCTAGGGGCTCAGTGACGGTGGTGGCTCTCCTCCAAGCTAGCTGATACTTGTGCCTGCTGCAGGCTTCCAGGTAAGTGTAAACCTCTTTCCCAGTTTCTGTTAAAATGAGACCAGCCAATTTTTTAATGCCATTTTAATACATTTGCCCAGCTACAGATGCACTCAATGAACTCGAGCTTCCTCAAACGCTGCCATCCCACGTGTGACCTAGTGCCCAGGTGAACTCTTGGCAGGAGGGTTCTGTGCCAGTGCCTTATATTCATTATCTCTTAAGTCCTGACTGACAGATCGTGTTCTCCAGATTGTATTTACAACATACAAGTATGATGAACTTGACATTAATGAAACCCAAAACACAGGAAAACCCAACAGAAACAGTTCCTCAAGACTGTGCTTCGGTTAGCAACAGATCATTAATGTAGCAAAGATGCTGAAGCCAGGAAGCATCATAATTCTCTGACACGGCTAGAACACCTGAGACAGAGAGATCTGTGGTCATTCATTTTTTGTGTAAGATCTGTAGGGGCAAATCAAAACATGGGCCTTTAACGTGCTTTCCGAGCCCCTGTACAGAGGTCCTAGATACAAAAAAAAAATCCAGAAGGTAAGGTAAAGACTGGCCTTTCAAAAAATAGATGAAGCATTCAAGGGAATCATCAGTGTTACATTTTCATACAAGACTTGGGACATTGGTGCTCTGGTTTCTAGAACCTACTTCTGTGCAAATAATTAGGTATCATAACAGCAACAGCAGCAAGAAAATAATTTTGGGCTGTCCCAAAGAGGAATTATGCAAGCCCTTATCTTGGATTCATTTAGTGATTGTGAAATCATTTTGGTAGTACCGGCTTCAGAGCCTGATTTTAATCACTGTAATAACATCTTAGTTTTCCCCTCTAGGCAGTGTAACTTTGTATTATGATAGTCTTTGCACATTTTTGAAGAACTAGATTTGAAAAAGTGGTGGTAAATCAGATTCTTTATCTCTTGACTTAGTCCATCAAAGCTCCATCAAAGTCAAAAGTGGGCTTTGTGGTTGACTTTAGAGGTGGTTGGGTTTGATTCTGTACATTTTAGAAAGGTTTTAAAGAATCTTTCAAGCTCTAGACTATTTCCTGAACCTGAAAAAAAAAAAGGAGAGTTTTCTAGAGCAATTCAATAGGAAGGATACAAATGAAAAGGAAAAAACCCCACATTGTACAGCAAGAAAGCAGCTTTCTGTACTATAGAGCAAATAAAGACTTTTCTGATGGGAGGCCAAGGGGAAGGACTAATAACTGCCAGGTCATGCACACATTCTATAGCCATCCTTTTGACCCAGTTGCTGTAATATCCTTTTTGTGGCTATTAGAGAAAATAGATACGTCAAGATGAGTGGGAGAACTATCAGCCTTTTACTGCAGATTATTCATCTTCCTGCTCTATTTACAGTATGCATTCTTTAACCAACTATGTGACCAAAACCTCAGCATTTAAATAAAGATACCAGATAAACTAACTGTGTTAGATCAGTGTGAAAGAACCAAAATAACACTGAATTCAATCTGAAAACAGTTGTCTGCTGTACTTAGTCCTGCATTTTACTTACAAGGACAGGCATATTAGCTGTTGTAGGGTCTGGTTTGGTGACAGCGTAGTTGATAGCCATAGCAAATGGCAAGAATGTTTTAATAGCATTGGATTGTTGTCATTAAAACTGGGAGAAAATAACATTCACTGTAATAAAAGCAAGGTGGAGCATATTAACTTTCGCTGAACATGGCAAATCTTGTGATTGTCTAAAGATCTTTGGTCTTGCTTCTTTACATTCTCCACTAGATTGGAGGACCTGCGAGTGAAGTTGGAGAATGAAGGACTGGTCAATATCTCGTATGTGGTTGTCAACCATCAGGGACCTTATTCCCAGAGGAAGTTTCACCTACTGAAGGAAAGTGTTTCTGACTATATTACTGTCTACCAGCAAGATGAACAGCAAGTGGATGTCTGGACTACCTTAAATGGAAGCAAAGATGACTTTCTCATCTATGACAGGTCTGTGTTTAGAAGGGGACACAGGAAAATATTTGCATGTATTTAGAGTAATGCTTTGTAAATCTCTGTGTTATTTCATTGATTTGCAAATGACCTGATATTCTCAAAACGAAAACATTGCAATCAACTTCTAAGTTGCACTAAGTAAAGCATTTGCATTTAGTGGGAAAAGGAAGCTACAAAAGAAAAGTCTGCTTTTGCTTAAGTTTGGGATAAATAATTTTTTCTTTATACTTACTGTGGATTTAGATTAGTATAACTGAGTGACAAATTTGATAGCATGGTTCTGGTCTTAACACTGTTTTTATTTTCAGAGAACTTCCTTACATCGTAGAATCAAACAAGGAGAGCTGTCTGAGTTCTCACGAAAACATTTTGACCGGAGTTGTTGAAAATGTCATGTAGCCATATGTAAAAATTAGTCTTTAGGTGAAAATCAACACTTTGGAAGAAAACATCTCTTTGATCAGAGGATTCTGGAACATGTATCTTTTGGCAGAACCAGTAATAGCTCTTTAACTGAAATCCTGATTTTTCAGCTTTGATGTGATGGAAATTATTCTACAAGTCCTGCTCCTTTGAACGTGCCAGTTGTGTAGTCAAGCGCATACCAGAACACTCGAGTAGACATGGGGCAAATGGGCACCGTCAGAATCCCCTTGAGTGCGCTAAATCAGTAACGCAGGTGCCCTGCAATGCGCATTCCCATCAAAATACATGTTATGTTGCATGAAAACATTCTTCGCAAGGGTGCAACAACCGTGTGGTGGTTTGTACCACTACACAAACAGCCCTCCTCGTTAGCAAGACGGGTCTGTAGTGAGTGTACCTTTGCTAGTCTAAATGCCACCAAACCAATGGCCTCTGCCGCCAGAGTTATTACTACTGACCAGTGCAGCTGAGCGGGCAGATCCTGTTTTTTTCCTGTAAAGTCCTTGGACAGAAACACTCTCCTGTACAGTGTGGGTGGATTGACGTGAATAAAATCAGGTGTGATAAGAAGAGATACTTCATTTTAAGTATATGTTTATGTATATGTGACAGCAAAGTTCTTTCTCTCCTCAGATGTGGCCGTCTAGTGTATCATCTGGGTCTGCCCTATTCCTTCCTGTCATTCCAGTATGTAGAGGAATCGATCAAGATTGCGTACTGTGAAAACAAGTGTGGGAACTGCTCATACACGGTTATTTTCTTGTTTCATTCTATATATACTAGGAAAATGAACTGGGTTTAACTTAAAAAAAATTATTTCAGTGTGATTAATCCAAAAGGTCATCATTTAGGATTTACACAATTCATTTGTCTTGAGAGAAAGCTTTTAAACACTTTTGAAAGTGAATTAGATCTAATTTATAATAGACTGGTTATTTGAATTCCTGCCCTTAATAGGAAATGCAAGTAGTTTTCAGAAATCTAAATACAAGAGGCTCTTTCTGTTTCTGGGGTTACGTACAGCTAGTAAGCAATTAGCTACTTAGTTTTTGGGGACAGGTAGGTACTTAAACAAATAGTATTTTTTATCCAAGATGGTTTGAGTTACTATTTCTTTTAGTTTACATTTAAACACAGTATACAATAGTTACCTTAAAAAAGTGGTAATACAGGGTGACAAATTATTGTCACCGTTATAAAAGAAGGGTAGTTTTGTTTTACGTATAACTAGGGATCAGAACTACTTTAAGGATTAACATGAAATATACATACATAGTCATGAAATTTCAATGAGAATAGTCATTTTTGATCCCATTGTAGTTTTCCAGCTAAATGTAGGCCTCAGGCAGCTCAGATGTGGGATCCTAGAATAAGAATACTTTTTATTAGCAATTATTTGAATTAAAATTCCTAAGTTTAAATTAAGAGTCCTGTCTGGTTATCAGTGGTGTTGTAAAACAAGGTTCTTTTTGATACATTCATATCTTTCTTCAGCACAGTAGCACAAGTAAGTTAAAATTGCGTTTCAGTTCTGCAAAAATGTTAAGATAGTATGTTACAATTAGGTTAATTAAATATAATGCCTTATATTTAATGCAAGCTTCTGTTTTGCAGGAACCTGGTATTGATGATGTATGTGAAAACATCACTAAAAGTGCAGATGAAAAGCTAGCAGAGATAGAACCCAAACCAACGGGTCAACATTCGCATCAGCACAACCTGCGCAGACATAGACACCGCCACCACCACCACCACCACGAGGGCAGTCGTCATTCCAAAAATGAGAACCATCAGGCTCCTTCTGAAACTCAAAGACATCATCCTCATGGCGGTCGGCGTCATAGAGTTTTTAGTCATAACAGACACGATCAGACAGATAGTCATGAACAGGTAGACACTGCTCCTCCGGGAGAAAGCGTGGAAATTACACAAGATAAAAAGCTATGAAAAAAAGGGAAAACCAGCTGTAAAAACCAGTTAACCTGAAACTGGCAGACGGCATCAGACTCTGCTTCTAGTAGCTGATGCTGTCATTGCCGACACCTTTTGTTTGAAGAGCTAGGAAATTCTGTCACTTGACAGTGCCGTGGAGCACTTCCAAATTCCTGCAGGTGACATGGCCAGCTGTCAGCAGAGGATATCACTGAATCTTGACAGTGACGTCTGCTCACTGCTGCCTGACAGTCACCAGCAGCAGGAGCAACTGAGACTAGTGACACCTGACAGTGACAAGAGGCAAATAACTGAGCCTGAAAAACAAACTAAGCACCTTAAAAATGCAAGGGAGTCCTACTACCTAAATTCATAGTTGTGAGAGTGGAAAAAATTAACAGATTAAGTATTTTCATTGCCCCCAGTTAAAAATTATACTACAACAGGTGTGTAGAGTTAAAATATTGCAAAGAAACAGCCTTTTAGAGCAGTGCTTTTAGAATTACACAGTACCTGTCAAATTCCATCAGTGAAAAGCTCCATAATTTGAAGGAATTTAGTTGACCTGTAGTTTGTTTTTCAGTTGCAGTGGGAAGGTGTCTGCATTCTTGATTAATTTGTCTTTCTTGTTACTCTTCTAACATTCTGCTTGCATTTGTGAGGACAGGAGCATAAACTATGACCTAGGGGCTCCTGTCTGATGTTTTGCAATCAAGAATAGAAGATAACCAAAACAGATATTTTAATCATTTTTATTAAGAAGATGGACTACATTCAGAACTGGTGGTGTTTGTTTTTTGTTTGTTTTTTTTTTTCTCTAACCTGGGGATACAAATTATGTACAAGAAAAGCTTATTCCTAAGCAACGCACGAAAATAACTTTTTATCTCAAATGTAAGATACAAACAGTAATTGCATTATTTTAAAGTATCAGACTAATATGCTTAACTTTTGTCACTTAGATATAGTATCAGGGTCCATTAATACATACTTCTACAGCTTGTAAAATCCCACTAAATCAGTAAGATCATGCCTAAAGTCAGAGGCAGCGTTAACAACTCTTCACGCAGAATCAGTATCAAAAGGAGGGAGGGGCAGAACAAATTTAACCTTGGTTTACCTTTGTTTATAACAGTGCTGAATTTGATAAAACTATATTGATTAGTAAGATAATATACCACTTAAACTTCTATAACTTCTCTGTCTGTAGCTTAGCATTCCTAACTTTTGCTTAACTGAGTTGAAGTAAAAATGTAGTTGTTCGAAGGATTCCTGGATGAAGAGGAGAATGTTCAAGAAAGGAAAACTGCTTTGAAAGCATACACCATAATTAATGACGGTTTAATAGGGAAATTTTTACTCCTACAAAACCTGAATTTTTTTATTGTGAATGCTGATTAGCAGGAAAGTAGCCCTGAATATATACAGAACGCATGCCTTCAGAATATTTGACAAGAGTGTTTTCAATAAAAAATATTCTCTATTTCTTCATATCTTGTTTTTACTTTCAGGTGCACAGTTTGAAATATACTGTTTCTATTTCTCATTGTATGTACTACTGAAATACTTAATGTCATTTATTCAAAACCGCCTCCGTTTCAAGTGCAGATCTTGGCCTTTACTACGTTGCTCCAAGTCTCTTATGGTATTTCGGAGAATTTCAATTTCCTTGTTTTTTTCCTCCTGGAGATGCTGCAGCTTCTGTAAAAATGCAAGCAGAGGCTCCATTGTTAAACATCACATAGAATTATGTAACGATACAATATGCTATTACTAATGAGAAGTATTCTAAAAAGAATATTTTTCTCAGTATTTTGTATCCCAAAAATTATAAAGATGACTTCACCAGAATCCTATTTTTGTGACATCCCAAAGTCCCAAGCCTACAAAAACAATAATGCACATAAGTAATTTATATCACAGTCATTTATATCTGTTCTATCTTAAGTTCCCAGGTTAACAATTCTGTACTAAAACCACTCCACAGTTAGGCTTTTGTTATTGAACTCCAGCTATATCAACATCAGTGCAAACACACATGACATTATTTGTCTAGAGGTGGGAGGGATATGTGGGAGACGTGAGTAAGATGGACCTCTAAGGCATGAAACTCCACACACCCACCCACCCACCCTCTCCCATCCCCAAAGCTTTGCTGCAGAACAAACACAGCAAAACCCCATGGAACTACTGCTGCACACAGGCTGTAACAGTATTTAGTATCTACAGACCTCAGGCTATTAAAGCACATACCCTTCGATAGATACTTTGTGGCAATACAGAAGCCTCCGAAAATGATTTTGTTGTTTTATTCTGAACTCTTGCTAATTTAGCATTGAACTGAAAGAATCAGGAAGCGACAAAATATTGAACCAACAGGAAAAAAAAAGCATGTTAAATAATACAAGTATAATTTTCACTTCTTTTTAATTGGATTTTGTACCTGAAAGTAGTAATAGCAAGCTTATCTACTATTAATCCTAGGACAGACAATGAAGCCACTTAAGTTTATTTTAAAAAGAATGCAATTACAAGTTACATTTCTTAAAAAATGCCTCAAAAAATTGCAAAATATAAATAGTACAAACACGGTAATACAAATACATTCAGATGAACAAGACCACTACTAAAAAGAAAGGCTCCACAGCCATGTTTGCAGGAGAAAAAAATGCAGAGGATGCTAAAAACCTCTGAAATCATGACCCTTCCCTTATGTTCTAAGCTTTCCAACCAAACACTTTCACACCTTATTTGTTTTTTGATATGCAAAAGGTTTGAAGTATTTCCTTAATTGTTTCTGTAATGAGAGTGGCTTAAAACCTGAGTCATGAAATACATGGTGAATACTGTGACTCAAATCTCTGCAGGATTAGAAGTCTTTAAACTCTTACAGAAATTTATAAACTCTTACAAGTTTATAAAAAAAAACCCAAACATATTCCCAGCATTCAGAAATTAAAAAGAATAAAAACAAGCAGAAAGCATAATTTAAGTTTTTTTTATAGCTCAAAAACTAGCAAAATTTTCAAAATAATTTCATTTAAAACAAGAACACGGCAAACTTCAGTCTCCCTATACAGTGGCTAGAACTCGATTCCTGAGCAGAAGCAATTCAGATACCATTATGGAAGGGAGCACATGACACTGATCTTTGTAAGGACAATAATTTTTTAAGTTTCCCAGATTCCATCATACTACTTTGTGAAGTACTGATTACCCTTTTTTCACTACAGTCCAAGTTTACCCAATGCCCAACTGATCTTTAACTAAGCTTTGTAACGCATACCTCTATCTGCAGTTTAATTATTTCATTCTGCTTCTCTTCATTTTGAATTTTCAGCTGTCTAGTTAGCTCTAGTATTTCCAGTTCCTTTTTCTCTCTCTGTTCTCTATACTCCGCTTCTTTTACTTCAACTAGTAACAAAGTAACACCAAATACAATGATTACAGAAGATGTTCAGTTGGAAAAATAACATTATTTCCCAAATATTGAAACGTTCTTGAACAGCAGGTCTATCTTTCACGGGAAAACAATTTCATTCTGTGAAATTTCATTCCCTGTGTCTGTTCTACCAGTTTGGAAATTTCTGCTCATCCTGCGTTGCTCTACTCTTGCCTCATTGCCACTGCCTACTCTCTTGAGCAAAGATAAAATTCAATCAAAAACTGTCCACTTCAAGCTTTCATCTGTTTCCACTAAGAAGTGGAATTTGTAATTAACCTAGATGAAGTATAGCTCCTATAGGTTACCATATGTTTTACCCAATGCTATAGCATTCAGTCTTCGGATGACTTACATTTTTTTCTTATATCACAATTCAGCTGTATTATTTCTAATTTGTGGTCTTCCTCTTTGTTTTTAATTTCTATCATAATTTTCTCAATCTGATCTTTATAGTCCTGTGAATGTAAAAAGCTTCATAAAAATCTTGAGTTTTCTGTGCTCTTAGCTTTCTGCAAATTACAACATTCATGTGAAAATGTACAGTGCTCTATAAATCCGTACTTGTTTTATCTTTGATCTGGTAAATTCAAAATGCCCAATTACTTCTTACGCAATCTGGCTGAAGTCCACAGATGAAAAATGTAGCAGATTTCATTGTATTACAGCTATCAGTTAATATAAAATTAGAAATTGTACTTATTAGGGAGAACAGGCAAATGGAGAGGTAATATTCCTTTCCCCGATCCAGGATCTGATAAAAGGCTGCAAATAGTTAAGTGACTACAATTTTACTTCTGTGGATTTTTGACTGTAAGATTATATAACAAAAATCACATTTAAAGTATGAATTTTGTTAATATTGCTCACACGGAAGATTCCACAACTTCATACTGGCAGCAGTAGAAACATCAGTGATACCAGCAGTAGTGGTGCTGGTGTCACTGATGCTCAAGTGAAGAGTTTGAGCACACCTATTGAAGTCTGCTCCAATAACTACTCCAGAATTATCGCAGAATTGGCTGTAGCTGCCCGTGTAGAGGTGCTTACTCCAAAGCTCTTGTCAAAGCCTTCTGACAAGGTAGGTAGCCACTCACCAGAGCAGTGCTCGGAGGCACTCACAAAAGCAATTACTGGTTGGTGGTAGTAGTCTGTACGGACAGAGTCAACCAAGTGCCTTCAGAACAACACTAGGAAGTTCCACCACGACCATACATGTACATAATGTATAGAATCATAGTTTTCTCACGTCTTTCATAAGGCATTACTTATTTTATTCTCAAACTGTCAAGATAACAGCTCTAGTGGTATAAAATGTAATTTTAACTCATAGTTAGTACAAGTACAGACAAAGAAAACCAGCATTCCTAATCCTATATGGGTACAAATCTATAATCTTAGCAAAGAGAACCAATACAACTAGTGACTACCCCTGCTGATGTTACCTCATTTCCAAAAATGAGCAGCATAGATAAGAAGCAGAGAGACAGTAAATGGAATTTATTATGAGACACAGATAAAAAGTAGAGATCTGTTATCTTTGTAGCATTTACCCCATAGAGACTAGCATTTACCCACTCTAGACAGAAACTACAGACAAAATTCAGACAGTTCTTGATTCTCTGGCAGTACAGCAGGCATCAAAACCTTATTTCCATACAAAAATGTATTTTAATGCAATGGATTCGATTTTAGAATGTAAAGTTGAATTTAAAGCTAAACAGAGTGAAAAACATAAGTGTGTCTTAGATTGAGCCAGAGTTCTCAGCATTTAGTAGTTTTGACCTTAGTCCCTCTAACATGTTCCCATATTGATACTGTCATTAGAACAACTCTTCTCTTTTTACATGTGGTAAATGTTAGGAATAAGTGCAACAATAATGGTATTAGTAGCAAACCCAAGAATATAAATATATATGAACTGCTGCAATACAGATAAAATATTATTCCTCTACCTAAAGAATGATCATTTGTGACATACCTGTTCACAAGCCTTTAATTTCTCTTCCAAGATGTGTATGGTACCCTTCAGTCTATCATTTTCATCTACGTAAAAAAACCCAACTATATGACACACTAAAAAGTACGTTTTGACAGTATTATTAGCATCAAAGCAGAATAAGGAAATTACTTTCATTTTTTGACTTCTCTGAACTTTAAGAAACTTTTTGGTAGACATGATTATCATAGTTTACAAAACTACATAATCTAGGTCTCCCTTTTTTATCAAGAAAATTCACAGTTTAATCATAACATTTGCCTGGTATTACTAGTTTGAACTGTCTTTAGCCTTCTGGTAACTGATGCATTCAAAAAAGTCTATATCTTTGGCTCAGAAAGGAAAAGATTATTATCATGGCTACAACAGTTTTGAATTGAAAGATGCAACTTTTTAAGTACTTGTTTCCCAACAACTACAAAGTAGTATCTCAAAAACAGAATTCAGAAAAAGCAGATAATGATTTTTTTCATTATTAAAAGTCACTTTGAGTATTAAAAGCAGCCGTATACTTCAAATTTTTAGAGGTTTATTAATATTTATGCTAATCTGGCTTGAACACACAATAGGTATAAAATTAACCACATGGTGTACAGCTAAACTGTGGTATAAAGATATAGCAAATATTTATATATTGTAAAATAGCAATGAGTAAGTGCCAAGTATTTATGGATAACAGCTAAATTTTAGTAACATTACACTGAGGCTTAAGACTCTTTGGTTTAACAAAGCAATAAAAACTATGCATAAACGCTTTAATAGACTACAGTCCAACAGTTGAATGATACTTTCTCACTTTTTATAAAACTGCCTCTGCTATGCCAAAATAAATTTAAAACACAACTATTGATAAAAAAACCTCACTAAGGCAGAACTTCTTTTACAGGTGGATTCTAAGCAGTATAATAGCACTAGACATTCATTAAGTATATAAACCACCAAAATCTGCACAAGATTGATTTCAGATACATTTTTTTCCTTTCTGTTTGGCTGCCAGTGAGTTTCTCTCTCTGAAAAAAACAGTAAGTATAAACAAAAAAATTAAATATCTTTTCATTCTAAATTACAGTACAGTATAGTATATGTAAGAAAATTTTTGCTTTTACCTTTCACGTTACATTGGTTTTCAATGGTTTGTGTTAGACCCTTTATCACATTCTGTAGAGTAGTACATTCTAAAAGAAATGAAAAATCCAGTATTTTTGAATAATTTCTTCACAATTGTAATTTTATATTTTGTTTATAAACTTTTCTCAAATATTTTATAATCATTTTGATTAAATACTAGTTTAAATCTTCTTATTGAATATAGAAATAACTAAGATTATTACTACATGCTTGCCCAAACCATGACACCACTTTTAGTTTCACAATAGATTAAAAACTATTTTGTCAAGCAATATGAAGAATTTCATAAACCTATCACATTTTTGTTTCTAACCAGAACACAAGGATGTTGTTGTTTTCTGGGCAATAATGGAAGTTTTCCATATCAGCATTCCAGCAATTTGATGTAATTAATGAAACTGAGGCTTACTTTCCTCACAGCATTTTGCCAAGATTCTTTTTAACAAGACCAACCCTAACTACTCATTCTCACCCCCTTTTTAGTCCATATTAACATTCGTCTTGTGACTCAACATAAACTTGGAGAGATTCAGAATATGCTACTATATTCCCATTCTCTCATTTTAAACACCATATGTGTGTATGTATGTTTATACGTGCAACTTGCTACTAGTTTACATATTTTTATTTCATAATTTTATTTTTTTAAGCTGCATTTTTATTATTTGAACACCATATGGACTGCCTGTAATGTAACATTTGGTTTTCATTAAACACTTTTTCCCACATGTTTCTTGTAACCTTATCAGTAAAGTTACAAAAGATTCAAAGACTGGGAAGACTGGGGACACTAAAACCTTTCTATTTCCAGAGTACCACTGCATTTCTTAAGTGTCTTTTAAGTTCTGCAACAGATAAAGTAAGCTAAATAACAGCTACTCATCTCATAAGACCAAAGCTCTGTTGAAAAATGTAGATCATATAATTAAAGACTACATTACAAATAAAGCAGTCGGGAAGATGAATTAAGATCCCAGGCTAGAGATTCAGTTTTCCGCTCAATCTTTTGACCTTTATTCTATTATTCCATCAAGTCTGCATTCATGCAGCTGAGTTAGCCAGCTGTATTCTCCCGTTCCATGCTTCCAAAAAAACAGTAGAGGGAGCACAAACAGCACAGAAACACTGCCTGCCTTCGATTCCTCTACTAGATCAAAAGCATTTGTGGAAAAATCACAGTATTCAGAGTTGGAAGCAGTAGGTTAACATGCCCATTTGTACCAACTAGTTCTACTACAAATTTTCTCCCATTTGAAAATGTATGGAAATAAATCCAAATGCTTGTAACTCATGCACAAATTGGAAAGACATCTATGCATTTGAGTAAACAATAAGACAGCAGCTAGTCTTATAATGAATCACAGCTATTTAAGTGAAGGCACTCTTGATGGTCCCAAGAATATCTGCTTATCTTTTTTATCTTTAAAGGACATATCTTGGCAAATCCCTTATGTAATTATAGTTGTGACTGGAAAAAATTACTGGGAACCCACAAATTTTTCTTGCCTACGTTAAGGAAGAAGAAACAAAATTTTGCTAAATGGTTGCAGCTTTGTGGATCACTGGTACAGCATTATGGATTCTGTGTGGTTCCTTTCCTATAAAGAATACTCCCTAGACAGAGAAAAGACTGAACAGCCTAAGTTCTCTTTTTCCGTGTTTAATATCTATATTTTATTGCAGTTTCTTCCATCTGCATTTATAATTGAAGCTATTGTCTTTTTTTGTAGGGGAATTAGATCAACCACCCTTTCCTTTAACACCTTTGAAACATGAAGTCAACAAACATGCAATCCTGAAGATGCTAAATAGAGACACCTTACATGTTCCATAGACAACAATGTGATTGCTTTCCTTTTAAAAACTACAGTAGATTTTAGTTCAGAATCGTAGCCTGCACCATGAGAGTCCATTTAATCACCATAGAAAAGGTTAAAGAGCAGAAAACAAGAATGCCAGACTTGCGACTGTCTTAAGTAGATCTGCAACGATTTACACTAAACAAAACCTGTGGTCCTGAATCTCACCTTTGTTTAGCAAAGAACATATCAAGGCAAAACAAAGCTCATTTATGACCTTTCAGAACATGTATACACTTGCCCAGTTGCTCATCTTTTCCAACTTTATCTTTAGTTTGTTTCACTCTCCTCTCTCCCTTGAGTGTTAGAAGTTTTCTTTCTTCCTTTGCATTTCCTTCAGAATTCCCAGTCTTCTTTTACCTTAAACAGTTTTAGAGGGAGACTTATGGCAATCAAGAATATCAAGGAGTCCTCAGGGTCTCACTTACACTTGTTGGAGATTTCTTGGGGCGACAAATGCTATTCCTATTTCTTTTTCTCATACTAACAAAGAGTTCTTCAGCCAGGATAAAATTCCACTTCCCCCACCCCATCACCACTAGTAGCCACAAACCCTTCAGGGTAGGCAGAACACCAGCCTTTCCTTCCAGAGTGCTCTTCCTCTCTGCTCCTCTGCTGTAAGCAGCATGTTTATTTGGAATCATAAGTGAATCATTCACCAGCATGTGATCGCTCATGTTTTTTTCCTTAGCTGTTCTGTAAACTGTTTTGTGGTCTACTGATAAACCTTACATTCTAAGGCTGAGTTGTTTACCTATCCTGTAAATTCATTTGCTTTTGTGTTAATTTGTAATAGGATGAACTTCAGAATGCTCTTCAACTTGAGAATGCTCTTCAACTTGAGAATGTACATACATTAAGACTGTGTGTTGACACTGTTCATCAAGAAATTGATGCAGCAGTCCAAACCCAGCAATTTCAGTTGCCTTTGGACCAAGTCTTCAAATGATACTTTCAGGCAATGTGGTGGAGCTGGGTTCTGGGAAAAGGTTTGGGACATAAGGCTAGGAGAAATCTTTTTTTCCAAGCCACAGTTGCCAGTATCACTGATATGAAAGCCATTCTCACAACTATAGTCCGTTAAGATAACTGTTGCCAGAGTAAGAATGGAATCTACAACACTACATTTCATCCCTTGGATCTTCTCCAGTTGTGAAAAGGACCCCTCTATAACCCCATCAATAATAAAAAGCGTTTTTTAAATCCCACGGTTCTTTGACTTTCAGAAAGGTTTTACAAAGAACAGAACTATTAGATGCAACATTTTTAGTGCTCTGATTCTGAACACACAGTATGCTATTACCCATTCTGAAGGGTCAATGTTGCAGGTGAATTTGATAAAGGTGCAAAGACCATTTCTATCCATTTCAAAAAGAAAAAGCAAAATGCTTTAGAAACATTATATACTTATTGTAATTTATAATCACGACACCAACTGTAATGTCCTTCTGAAATACTTTTAACGTTACAGTCACTGCTGATCTCCAGTAACATGGTAACTGTTTACCCAAAGGTTCCTCTGACAGCATCCCCTCCAGGTTATGGCAATCTGCTGCCCAAGATGTTTTGTGAGACGCTGCTTTCTTATCACCATTAATGAATACAGTTCAAAACTATAAACTTATAAGCACTTCATGCCATGATACTTAAGTGTTTACCTTATTGGCAACCACGTTAACCTAACGGAACAGCCATGATAACTGTCTTAATTTCTAAATACATTCTATCCCTTTGGCATCTCTCATTTGCCTTTTACTTCCTTATCACCAAGTAGCTTTCAGAACCACCTCTTGGATGTCCCATGTTGTTCCAAGTTCCTGCTCTTCACTTTTTTTTTTGTTACTGCTACTAACAGGTCTGCAATCTCTCTTACTCATTGACCAGAATCCTTGTCTTCCAAGAATTCTGCTTCCTATTTATATCTGTACTAATTTGTACAACCGCTACGACTTCAATATTATTGAGATTTGTTTTTTCTTGACTATGCCTGCTGTTAAAACTTTAGTTGATGTTTCATGCTGATTGCTCTGGTATTTTCAGTTGGACTTCTGCCATCCACATTTTTTTCCCATCATGTGTTTCAAAACAGCTCCAGAGGTTGTTGCCTTCAGTTATATCAGCATAACAATCTCCTCCAATCGTTTCACTCTTATCTCATGGAAGTGAGGCACTGCTATTTACAAATCTCAAATCCCTCTTCTGACTTTCGTCTGTTTTCAGTCCATTCTACTTTCATAGTCCTTGTCGCAGTCATCTCAGCTGCTCTGATTTCCTGAGCCGTCTCTTTCACTTTCTCTGCTTTTATCCCATAGGTTCTATGGTAAGAATAATTTCTTCTTTTTGTCCACCTTTTCCTTTCCCTTTTTAAAATCTAATTTTGTATAAACCCCTTCCTCTCTGTTTTTGTCAATAATGAAGCCTCTTGACCCGTTTGAAGAAAGCTGGAAGAAGACTCAAGAAATGGCTCCCTCTCCTTCCCTTGGGAACTGCTTTTAAGCTAAGGCTTTTGCCCTTGGCCTACCTTTAGTTAACGCTGCAGCTCTGTTGCAGCCACATACCACGTAGATCTAGACCCTGGTCATGACCTAGGGAGTGATTTCCTGGCTTGATTTCAGACCTGCCTCGTCAGTAGGGACCTGCTAGCGATCACTAGATCATGTCTGGCCCTTGTCACCATTTCTGAACCTGATCCCAACTCAGCCTCCTGTCTTGACCTTGGACCTGTTCCATCACTATATACTTGTTAATGTGGACATGTGTTTGTTAATGCGGACATGCTGGGCCAGCCATGCATGGGTATGGTGGTAGTGAGTCTCAGCTGGTGAAGCCCCTATTTCTGTGGGCCTTTTTACACGATTTGTTCCTGATTCCCTCTCTCTTGCTCCTCCCTGAAAATACCAAACCTTGCCACCTTCTCTGTTATCTTTTCTAGTTCTGCTATTTTTGTTTTGACATGTGGGGACCAGAACATTACATGAAAATCACAGAAAAATCCCTGAAAATCAGGAATATGATTTCTCTGTTTCTTCCATAATTGTGCCTATCACCGTGTTTGCTTGACTACCTGTTAGTTTGACTACTAATATTTTCACATATCTGTCCCAAAGGACACCAAGATCTCTTTCCTGAGAAGTAGCCAACTAGGGCCAATCACTGTTTATATAAAATGCCTCCCATATGCACTGCTACTGGCTTTCATCTCCCCTTTTTATCACTTGTCATTCTGTATCACGAGATTTTTGGCATTAACAGAATAGATTAGCATCATTAGCAAACTTCACTTACTCAATAGTTTTTCCAATTAATTTCTGATTATGCTAAATTATTTCAATCCCAGCAAACATCTAAGGGAAACCAACTGGCAACCTCACTACAGCGTGAATCTAAGCTTATTCCTACTCTGTTTCCTAACTTTTAGGAAGTTGACTTGTCAATGACCAAAGTTCTACAAAAAGACGCACCTTTCAGGAACTCTACAAACTGCGGAGGAATAAGCAACCACAAATCTATGCTAAGTACTAGATATTTCTCTTTTCTAAAACCCATCTGAAAAGACATACTTCTAGAATAAAAAAAATCAAACTTCATTTAATAGTTTTCTCTTTAATTTCTCCTGTATTTTGCAAATTTTTTATTATGATGTAGAGGCTTATAATTCCCACCTGTAAAATAGTAAATGTCATTTCATTATTTAGGTTCCACTGAACACTTTGAATCCTATTAACTATTATTACCATTCATAACTATTTAGCACCAAAATGACATCTGCTATACATAAGTAAAAGAAATAAGACCAAAAGTGATCACATTAAAGCTGACAGTAACACAAGTACAGGCTATAGAATAAACTTAAAACAGTGGTCTCAACTTAATTGAACTCAGCCTTGAAGGATTATATACTATTCCTTACACTTTATAACCGAGTTTGAAATGTCACTGAGATAAAATCTTTATGGTGGCATTATAAACACAAAATGGGCTGTCATGTTGTTTAATTTGACGTCTTCAGAGATCAAATCTTACACAGATAGAAAATATAATCTCTTTCGACAGTTTTTCAGTCCTCTAGAAGTTAAACAAATGCCTAGGCAGAACATGACACTGAGATTCCATCAATACTCAAGGTCCTTACAGAACTAATTTAAGTGAGGAAGATTCAAAAAGGAATACTAAAACTTCAGTATACCAGTAAGGTACAGGGAAAATATATTCCAAAGCCCAAACTGGGCTATCAGATTGTCCCTAAACAAACCAAATCACACAAGCAACTAAGAAATACAATTCTTTATGTTATGTTGGAGCACCAGCCCCACGAGTCTGACATGCCATCTCCAATTACAGGCAAGCTTTGACATTTCAAAATGCAGCAAAATATGTGTTCGAGAATGCATCTGGCTCATTTCTCATTGGGCAAAATATTTCTGGTGACGAGGTGAAACATAACATTTGTCATATTGATACCAATGGAACAGCTCAGCCGGGGGCACGACAGTGTCAGTGCTGGCCTTTTCTCAAATGTGGACTCTGTTGTTCTACACAGACATCTGAGCTGCTTATGGATTAACCCAAGTCACAGGCTAGCACTTTAAATAAAACTACTGATGTTAGTTTGCTTAAAAATGCAGCTTTGTAAACTGCAGCAGTTCACTAAAAGCTCAAGGCCTCTATGGATGGGAAAGATAGACAGTTGGGTACAATAACATCATCAGGTGTACTAAGCTCATCTGATCCTCTCCCTCTTCCCCTACCATGACGTTTTTTTAAAAAATAACTTACCTTCTTTTACTGATTCCTCCTTTGATTGGCTTAACATTAACAACCTGTTACATTTTTCCAGCTGAAGAACCAGTAGGTTATTTGCTTCATTAATTTCTGAAATTTTCTAGAAAATTGGAAAAACACTAAAGTTATAGTAATATCTTTTGATTTAAGTTTTAAATCTTGAGTTTTAAATTAATATAAAATTTAACAATTTCTGCAGTCACAAACCTGTATCATTTGTCATTCTGGCAACTCCGTTATAGAGAAGAACGATGCTAGAGTTGAGACCCTGTGCTATTGTGAGTTCACCCTGCAGAACTAAGAATGCCAACTTATATCACTAGTTATAAAGTGGTTTCTTCTCAATTCTGTAGTCCACAGTCTGGATCAATCCTCAGCAAGGCTCTTTCTACTGCTTAACATACGAGGCTGTCAATGAGTAACGGATGTGCACAGGAATTGGTATAGTATGTTTTTTCCATGAGAAATGATAAATTTATTTCAGGTGCCTCTTTTATATTACCTCTAGTATGGATTTACTTATCAGGAAGTCATCAGAGAGCTAGCCAACGTGGGTCTAACAAGAAATACAGTACTGATTTTCCTCAGTGGATCAATTTTTTAAGAACTGACATATACATAAAATAAAGAGGGCTCAATGCATATGGAATGTAAGAACTCCTGCTCTGGCAATGACATTTTTCTAGAACAATTTCTGAAATGACAGTCCAGCAAAACTGTGTAATACTGTTATCTCCAATAGCAGCTTTCGATGCAAAGGGACACTTCCCCGCTTTTCCCAAGAAGCCAAAATCAGCCTCTGCACCATTAAAATTCTAGCATAGAAACAAAGGCATCTCAGACTCCACAGAAGTCACTCATTCACTCTGTGATACAGTCAATACAAACCGTCTCAAACAAAGTTGGTATTACAAGGCATATTAATCAGAATAATCTGATACCACTTAGAAGACATTTTCACTTGACAAGCTTATTAAAATGTAAACATAATGTAAATATAAAAAATTAGTATTTATAGATTGCAGTTTCAACATTTCACTTACCTTTTCTATCTCTGAGAAGTTATCTAAAAGTTTATCAAGATTCACCACACTGATTTTCTTCATAGCTTCTTCATGGCTGCGATTCATTTATTTCTGGACCATATAATCCAGTGATCACTGTATATATAAAAAATACATCTATGAATTTGTATATTTTTCATTCATACTATGTCAGAAGATCTCATAGGCACAAATGTAAGCAGAATTTGGTACACTTCTTTTTTTTTAAATTAAAACTATTTTTGCATATGAAGCTAAACTTCAAACAACCTAAGATCTTGCATTTCTAGGAAATACAATGAATGTTGAAAAGCCCAAGTAAAATCCATCAAACTGCCAGACGATATAGTTGAATTTGGAATTTTTTGCCACAATTAAAAAATAAACCTGAATCCACTTCCACAGACACAATGATGCAATTTACTAAATATACTAGTGGTCTGCACATAGGATGCTCGTAAAACATATGGCCATTTTCTCTTTAGGTATGCTGCTAAAACAGAGAGGTCTTCCTGTCCTCACTTTAAAAAGTAGGAAATACAACTAATTGAAACAATTAGTCATTCTCTACTGTGCATATTTTAGAGGCAACAGGTGAAATTTTGTTAAGTTTGATTAACTTAAAAAATGATACTTAAGTAAATGAGATTTTACCAGGCACACGTTAATGCAGGGTCTAGACCTCTGTAGATGCTCTAATACTTAACTACTTGGGTTTCAAGTTACTTACGCATTTTCTTATAAACAATTTGCATTAATATCAGTGATGAGACACTGCAGCACATAAACCTTACCATATGAGTAAAAAGACAGAATTTTGAAAAGCACCCATATAATTCCAGATTATTAACACAATTCCTATTTTTAGTAGAAATTCTACTTACAGAATCTTCAACATACACGTGCAAGATAGATCTGAAAGACACAACATGAATGTTTCTAAAGATATTGAAACTACCTCTGAACATCAGGCTTCATCAAACAAAAATTCCAACACCAGATAAACCATGTATTCCAGACAAAATCTTCACTACTGTGTCGTAATGTATAAGCTGTCTTTTTACAAATAACAAACAATTGCAATGAGAGAGAAGAACCATAAATTAGAATGTGCACACCACCCAGAAACTGAATGGGTTTTGAGACAGAAAAACCTATGGTAAAGTTAGGTAGAAATAGATATGTAAACAAACAAGCACTAAGCAGGAACCAAAACTACATAACTGAATTATTTTCTCAGTCATTCAATATTTACAAATCTTTGCATGTATGTAAATTCTTTACCAAAGCAGTAAGATAAAGATATTGGTTCTGTGTGTTTAACACTCATTTTTCTCTTGTATTCACTGTTTCCTCAGAGGGACTAAAACTAACTCATTAGCTAAAGCTAATTAACTTTTTTTTAAATCAATAATTTTTAAGAATATATGTAACATCAAAGAACTAATGGCTCTAAGTTAAATTAGTTATTTTTTTACTAAGTTAACAATCTTAGTAACTTCTAAGTGTTATTAAAATGCAATGATTTGTTAAAATGGAGTTCAAAGTATTTATTCAGAACATTCAACTTTGTAAAACAATTATGTATCTTTAAATTCTATTAGGTGATAACCTAATGTACACTATGAATGCCAAGTCCTGATTTTTCCGGTCCTTATCATGAGCAGTATCTTATCTCGTTGCCAATCACTGTTTGTTCTCATCATGCTCTTAAAACTGTGGTTTACCCTTTAAATTTTGACTGAGGATGGGAGTTCAGGGAGCTGCCATGTTGTGTGCTGTTTTATTTGTGTGTTTCTTTATTCCATGGCATCATTTGTTTCCTCAGAAGACAGGATGTGCTCAGCACTTGGCAGCATTAGGCAACAGTGCCACCGGCAATAAAACGGCTGAACTGAAACAGTAGATTAAAAATTGTATGTTGTATTATTAACGACGTATTTTTCCAGCAGGAAAATTCATCACTTTTATTTTTGTGTATATTATTATCATATATGTTATGTCTTCCAATGGCATTTTTGTTAAGCCTCCCACCCCTGCTTTGAACTATATTTATTTCACTAGGGGGGATATTAAAGATTTAAAATGTATTCTTGACTGTCATAAAACTGATACCTTTATTTAATCTCTCTTTAAGCCCTTGCCAACAATGCTCTCTCAGTATCACAGAATCATAGAATGGTTCGGGTTGGAAGAGACCTTAAAGATCATCTAGTTCCAACCCCCTTTTTGAAGTATTAGCGGATGATCTGATCTTGGAATTCAAGGTTTCATTTTTGCTTCACTTAACAGTGAAACCTGTATTTATAACCAAAATAAAATTAGTAGGTATTAATTTTTAGCTGCATATCTCAATTGAATACAGTAATTACTCAATAATAGGCACTTAAAATAGTCACATAATTTTTCTGACCTCCACCCTTCTTTAAGATAGACACCTGGCATTTGCATGGACTATATAACCTTGCTTTCATTACTCACTCCTTGAAGACATTTAAAATACGGTTGGCAGATCAAAATTGTCACCACCCAAGCGGCACCCACAAGTCGGGAAATCCCCGTCCCCTCATCCGATTTCACATACAACCGCGACAGGGCAGCGGCACCACAAACCCCACAGAGGAGGCCTAGGCACCCCCTTTCCCTCTTCCCACCTCTGCCCTTTGCCTACACAAAGCGCCCTGGGTCGGACCCTCTGACAGCCTCAGGTGCACTCAAAGCTTTGACGCTTACTCCTCAGGGCGCGATGAGGACGACAGCACTCCCGACAGGACGCGACAAGGCGCCCTCACCCAGCCCTGCTCCCCGACGGCCACCTCATAGGAACCACAGCGCGCGCGCCCACCCGGCGGCGGGAACCCCGGAGCGTACCACCACCCACCCCGCGGGGGTGCCTCCCCCCCCCCCGC